>CAIGQV010009627.1:1745342-1765618 GCA_903798115.1 Danio jaintianensis
AAGGAGGAGAAGGAGAAGTAAAAGAGGATGAGGAGAAGAAAAAGAAGGAGGAGAAGTAAAAGAAGGAGGATGAGGAGAAGAAAAAGAAGAAGAACAAGTAGAAGATGAAGATGGAGGAGGATGAAGAGAAGGAGAAAAAGAAGAAAAAAAAGGAGAAGTAGAAGGAGGATGAGGAGAAGAAAAAGTAGATGATGATGATGGAGGAGGAAAAGAGTCCTCTTGCATCAGAGCTCAACCTCCTGCAGTGTCTCTGCATGTCTATAACACACACACACACCTGATTCAGGAGGCGGGTGTCCCTCCAGTATACGCTGTGTCTTCATTTCTGCCAGTGGATTCTGCGAGTCTAAGAGGGGATTTAGCAGTTTTTCCTGATGGACAGAGGCCACGGGAGCTGCAAATGGAAAAAGAGTGGCCACATTGGCATTTGCACAATATTTTCTTTTAATGAACCTACAAGTTTATTTAACCCATCAATATATGAGGAACATTATACAGGGACGAGGCCACTAAAGGTCATTTACTAGCACAATTATGTGGCAAAAATGGCAAGCAGCTTATTATCTGGGTTCTTACACCTTTTCCAGAGTCAAATTTAAGCACTTTTCAGGTGCATTTTCAAACTTTTCCAGCACTTTGTGGCAAATTACATATTTACATACACATACACACTTCATCACATTGTTATTTGTTGTTTCACATTAGTTGTTTCACATTGTCACATTGTTTCAGCACGCGTCTCGGCATGCCTGAGTGACATCTCGCTCTGGATGAGGAACCATCACCTACAGCTGAACCTTACGAAAACTGAACTTCTCGTCATCTCCGCCAACCCTAAGATCCGTCACAACCTCTCTGTTCAACTGGGATCATCGACCACTGCCCCCTCCAGAACAGCAAAAAACTTGGGAGTAATAATCGATGACCAGCTAACCTTCACAGATCATATTGCCAACACAGCCAGGTCCTGCAGATTCCTTCTCTACAACATTAGGAAGATCAGACCTTTTCTCTCAGAGCATGCTGCACAAATCCTGGTACAAGCTCTGGTCCTGTCCAGGCTGGATTACTGCAATGCTTTACTCGCTGGACTCCCGGCCTGCAATATCAAACCTCTACAGATGATACAGAATGCAGCGGCAAGAGTGGTCTTCAATGAACCGAAAAGAGCGCATGTAACACCCCTCTTTGTCAAGTTACATTGGCTCCCTATAGCCGCCCGCATCGAATTCAAAGCTCTGCTCATATCCTACAAGACCACCACAGGTTTAGCACCCGCCTACCTTCACTCACTAATACAGACATATTTACCCTCCAGACCACTGCGCTCTGCTAACGAGCGTCGTCTCATGGTGCCGTCCCAGAAGGGTAAGAAATCACTCTCCCGCACTTTCTCTGAATCGGCCCCACGATGGTGGAACGATCGGCCTCTTACAACGCGTTTGGCAGACTCTGTGTCCATCTTTAAAAATCGCCTTAAAACTCATCTCTTCCGTCTACACCTGACCCACTAATAAAAAACAAAAACCTTGACTGCACTTAGCTCGTATATTGTGTTTTACCTACTCAAGACTAGTCCGATTTCACTTATGTATGCTTTGTTTCCTCTTGTACTGATTGCTTCTTTTGTGAACCTCAATTGTAAGTCGCTTTGGATAAAAGCGTCAGCTAAATGACTAAATGTTAATGTTATTAGTTTTCTACAGTACTGTAATCTGTAATCTAATCTAGGCATGGACCGGTTTAAGATTGTGACGGTGTGATAGCCTGATAGTTTTACGCTATTGTGATTACTGCTCTAAAATATGCTCTTTTTAAAGGTCTGGGTAAAAAACGAACCCTTTTGTCCTCTTTGAACACAATATATTTTATTTTGAGAAACATTTAAAATATTTTGGAGCAGTAAACATGTCAGGCTGAATAATTCAAATGAATCATTGACTTCTGCTGTCTTCATTAGTTTCAAAAACACAGATTTAAATTAATTAATTTAAAACGACATCTTGGCGTCACGGTGGCGCAGTGGGTAGCATGTTCGCCTCACTGCAAGAAGGTCGCTGGTTCGAGCCTCGGCTGGGTCAGTTGGCATTTCTGTGTGGAGTTTGCATGTTGTGCTGGCGTGGGTTTCCTCCGGGTGCTCCGGTTTCCCCCACAAGTCCAAAAACATGTGGTATAGGTGAATTGGGTAGGCTAAATTGTTCGTAGTGTATGTGTGTGAATGAGTGTGTGTGGATGTTTCCCAGTGATGGGTTGCAGCTGGAAGGGCATCTGCTGCGTAAAACATATGCTGGATAAGTTGGCGGTTCATTCCGCTGTGGCGACCCCAGATTAATAAAGGGACTAAGCCGAAAAGAAAATGAATGAATGAATGAAAACGACATCTTTGGATATCATTTCTGCTGGAGATACTGTTGTCCTAAAAGAAAACAAAAAAACGTAAATAAAAAAATCTCACTTATACCTTAGGAACGGTACAGCAGAAGATTTTGGCGGTTTTAAAACCTTGACTTTTCCAAATTGCGGTACACCTTGAAAACGGTTATTGTCCCATGCCTACCCCAATCCCAGCACTTAATTACTGTAATTTACTCTCTTAAATGTGGTTTACTAACATCTAAAATTTGTCATCCTTAATCTTAAATTTACATGCTTTTTTATTTTGTGCATCGTGATGCTGTAATCCGGGTGCGTTTGTGCAACAGAAAATATTTTAACACTTCATTATTATTATTATCAATTTAGTAGGATGAATTATTATCAAAGCAACACAGTTATATTTTCAAACATTTACAATGTAAGTGTGACTGTGATTGTGTCAAACGCAGACGAAGTTCTAGGAAATGAACACTGCTTCAGTTCAGTTTTCACAGTTAGGTACTTTGTGGGGTACCTCAAGGCTCAGTTCTCGGTCCCTTCATTTATGATAAAGTTATGCCAATTCATTTAATAAATGTAATCAGCTAAATCAAAGGTGGTCAAGTCAAGCACTTTCTCCAAAATATAAGCACTTTTCAAACCTTGACAACACTAGATTCAAATTCAAGCATTTTCAAGGATTTCATGGAATATGTGTTATAAAACAGAATATGCAAACTGGTATTGCTGAACATACTTGTGTATGTTTTGAAGCTGGATAATGGAGTTGCAGTCGTCTGATGTTTTGCTGATGCTGAAAGACAGAATACAGAATCCTTTTTTTTAGAGTCACAGCGATCTACTTAAAACAAATGTTGGTATCACTTTATTTTGATGGTCCCTTTAACGCATTTTGTCAATTTAAGTTACATACCACTACAACTGCATGCCAACTAGTTCTCAGAGTATCAGCAAAGTCCCTTTCAAGGAAAGTCACTCTGTAACCATATTTGCAAGGCCAAAGCCGTGTCTAAAAGAATGTGGGAACTCGAAAACTTCCCACTGAACTTTCAATTAAATTCCGTATTTCAAATCAGCAACAAAACCTGAAGTAACCTGTCCCATTACTGTCATTGCAGAAGCTCTAATTATAATTAAAACATGCAATTTCCAGTTTGCTCCAGCTACTGTGTCTGTGCAACGATTAGCACGACACCCATCTCCTTTACGGATGTTTCCATGGTAACCAGAGGATGCAGTAATAAGCAAAGCCTGGAGGACAACACTGAAGGACACAATATATGATGGGATGTGCTGTGAGGTTTTCTCCTGTCAAAATCAATGTAGGCACAAAGTATTCGCTAAATGACAGAGCTTGCTATTAAAAACAAGCAAACCTCTACAGAGCCCTCCCCCACTGAACCATGTGGCTATAAAGATTGACGATTGGCTATTTTGACCAGAAGGCAAGACTTCCTTCGCTGTGGAGGCCATACTGAGCGTTGCACTTTTCCCCATTCATACTAATGTCAGTGAACCGTCTTTGTATATCTATAGTCTTTGCTACTAATAAACTGTGATGTTAGGTTTAGGCTAAGGGTTAGTGTAAGTTGTACTTGAAAAGTTTCTTATAGTCAGTTGAATGTCCGTTGATGGAGCAGAATCAGCAGATATTAAGCAGACAGTCTACTAGGGTTGTCCCGATACTGGAATTCGGTACCAATCGATACTGAAATTTTAAAAACATCCATTTCCCGCTTACATTAGAGCGCTACTGAGCACTACTTGCACAGCGCTGATTTGCCCTTGTTCACGTGCTCAACAGAAATGACTGTGATTGGGCGCTCATCAGTTCACCAAACTCACCGTTGTTTACTAAGTGTAACCACAGATACAGGGACACTGGAGCACTTTAAAGCCGCGATTCATCAGCGGATCGCTCGTATGTCAGCTTATAGACAAACCAGCTGATCGACGTGTCTTTAAAACGCTCCAGTGTCCCTGTATCTGTGTTTACACTCAGTAAACAGCGGTGAGTTCGGTGAACTGATGGCCAATCACAGTCATTTCTGTTGAGCACGTGAACACAACGGCCAATCAGCGCTGTTCAAGAACGTGCTCAGTAGCGCTCAAATGTCAGCAGGAAACGGATGTTTTTAAAACTTCAGTATTGATTGGTACTGAATTCCAGTATCGTGACAACACTACAGTCTACTGGTACTCTAATGAGAGTTACTAGTATGCAGTTGCAATGTAACTTCTTGTCAACAAAATGTGCAAAAGGGACCATCAAAATACTTCTTTATTTCTATAGCTTTTTACATTGTGTCAAAACAAAGTACTAGTAAAGTTAAACTGCCTCAGTTCAGTTGTCACAGTTGTTTAGTTCAGGGGTACCACAAGCACAAACCTGATTTGATCAAGTAGGACATGTTCCTGGATTAACATCCATGTGGATCATGAAGCAACATTCCAATCAGCCAATAAGAATTAAGGGATACATTTACTGTTTATGTTAAGTTTAGGCTTACAGTTTATGCACTTCTACATGATTGTTATCCAACTATTATTCCTCTCTGATTTTGGGAATAATGTACAGTTATGGTTGGGTTTAGGGGTAGGGAACAGGTACGGATTACATTTTCCAACAAAAATGATGTTCCAGGATCAACATAGATGTTAATCCAGGATCGCATCGTACTTGGCAAAATCATGACGTGCGTACCACAAGGCTCGGTTCTTGGTCCCTTACTTTAAAATAAAGTGATACCAATTAATTTAATAAATGTAATCGGCTAAATCAAAGGTCTTACTTGGTTTCTGAATGCACTCATTCACACAATCAGACTTTTGCAGGAAGTTGTTGTGGTTTCCTTTGCAGCCGCCATACTGGAAGTGCTGGCAGATTCCCGTTTCAGAGTCATAATACCAGCGAGGGAAAACACCTTTACACGGGCCAACCACTGGAGGCGCTGCACAGGGATCTGACAGACACACACACACAAACGCATACAAACACAAACACACAGAGAGAGCAATTGAATTAAAAAAATACATTTTATTACAATAAACAAAAAAAGTTCTGTATAAGTTCTAAACAAATACATAAACACACAAATAAGCACATACTACATAAACACTTACAAAAACACTTCCTAACATTGTCAAGGCTATATTTTATCCTTTACAGCTAGAATGGTGCAATAGATGAACATTTCCTCGCATATTAAGCATAATACATTTAAATTACAGCATTTCAATTCAACAGACGACAAATCAGTCATAGCTTTGAAAATAAAACCTGAAATCTTTTATTCTTTTATTACTGTTGGTAAAAACCATCAAGACATCTCGGGCAGAAATACTTTGAATCTTGCTCTTTCTGCTCACATAAATTGACATTTTTGATTGGTCCACAGATTCCTCATACTAGCATTTTTTTTCCTTTCTTATTTGTGTATTATCAAAATTCTAACTGTGCATTTTGTTTTCTTCTTTTCTCTATGTATATTTGTATTATATAGTCACTTTACGATTTTATTCATTGTTTATGTAATCTGCAATGCTGTTTCAACACTGCCACTAAAGCTCTTTTTGAATTGAATTGAACTGAAAGAGAGAGAGAGAGGATTAACAAATACTTTAATGTAAAATTCACATCACTTTACAATAAAACGATAAAAAGTACAATTCTTTAATTTAAAAATTCACCTCAAGTTGTCCATCATGAATTATACAAAGTACCTCATTAACAACCCACACCTCACAAAAAAAAAATAATAATAAATCAACATTATTTGTAAGTCTATAGTAGGCAAATTCAATCTTCAACCTTTCTATTATCAAACATCTAAACATAATTTCAGGATCCACTATAGCAAGTTGTAGACCTTTGTTCTTTCTTGTTTTCCAAATTGCAAGTTTCGCTGTTCCAATTAAATAATTTAATAAACACATTTTCCTCCTCATTGAAAATCTATATTTAATTCCCCCAATAAATATTTTCTCAGAAAACTCCTCATTAAAAACACTAAACAAATTCTTATGCAAATCAAAAAGACTTTGCAGTCTACTACACTTCAGAAACAAATGCTCTATATCTTCTTGCTCCCCACAAAAACAACACTTCCCTTCAACTGCTGGATTTAGGTGTGCTATATATATATAGCTATGGCCCCGTGAATAATTCTCCACTGTAAATCAGCAGTTCGTTTCTCTATTGGAGGTTTGTACAAGGTCTGCTACCTGTCCCTAACGAGAGAGAGAGAGAGAGAGAGAGAGAGAGAGAGAGTATATATTTGGACAGAGTTATCAACAAAACAGTGTAAATACCTCTAGGAATAACACTGATGCCCAAATAAATAAGAATGGAAAGCTCCTACTTGAGCTCTGTCGAAGCCTCGGTCTGTATCTGGTCAATGGCAGGGTGAGAGGAGACTCTCTGGGGAGATACACCTACAGCTCATTTCTCGGTAGCTCAGCAGTTGACTACATGATCACAGATTTAGATCTGTTCTCTTTCAGTGCATTCACTGTAAAACCACTAACACCTCTATCAGATCACAGCCAAATTACACTTTATATAAAAAGGAACAAGAGTACTAATATATTTTCACAATCCTGTAAATTGTATAACATTATAAATAATTATAGATGGGTACAAGACAGCTCTGAAAAATACAGTAACGCAATTGAAGACCCCCAGATAGGTTTACTTTTAGATGAATTTATGGAAAATAGTTATCCTCCTAATGGAGATGGTGTTAATCTAGCTGTAGAAAACATAAATTACATATTTGATTATTTGGCAACGATATCTAATATTAAAAGTAGTAAGAAAAATTTTAAACAAAAACAAGAGAGTGAAAAATGGTATGACTTTGATTGTAAAACAATAAGGAAAAACTTAAGACAACTAGCAAATCAAAAACACAGACAACCAGAGAATACAGATGTACGTCTTCGGTACTGCGAGGAGCTTAAAAAATATAGAAACACAATCAGAAAAAAGAAGGAAGAGTACATCCAGAAACAGCTCAAAACAATTGAAGAATCGGTGGATTCAAGCAATTTCTGGGATGACTGGAACCTCCTTAATAAAAAGAAACGTGAACAGCTAACAATACAAAATGGAGTATTGGTAAAAACCACTTTGAAAAACTGTTTAGTAAAATAAACATGAGTACAGAACAATCACATATATATATATAATAAGTTAACCCATACAGAGCAAATATTTGGCAAATACCAAAATCCGTTAGACTACCCAATCACAGAAAAAGAGCTAACAGATAAAATACAAGTCCTACCAACAAAAAAAGGCAAGTGGTCCAGACGGTATCCTTAATGATCATAAATCACAAATTCCAATTGGCTATAATGAAACTGTTCAATTTGGTTCTGAGTGTTGGTCATTTTCCTGACATATGGAATAAAGGATTAATAACACCCATATTCAAAAGTGGAGACAAATCAGACCCTAACAATTACAGAGGCATCTGTGTGAGCAGTAATCTGGGGAAGCTGTTCTGCAGCATCATCAACACCAGACTCATAGGCTTCCTTACAGAGCACAATGTCCTCAGCAAAAGTCAGATTGGGTTTCTGCCAAATTACAGAACATCAGATCATATCTTCACCCTTCAGACTCTGATGGACAAATACGTCAATCAAAACAAAAACTAAATATTTGCTTGCTTTGTAGATTTTCAGAAAGCGTTTGATTCAATTTGGCATGAAGGTCTGCTGTCTAAACTTCTAGAATCAGGTATTGGCGGTAAAACATACAACATTATAAAAATGTATTCCTGCAATCAGTGCGCAATTAAAATTGGAAATAAGCGAACAGAATTCTTCACTCAGGGACGGGGTGTGAGACAGGGCTGTCCACTGTCACCGACCCTCTTCAATATTTACATCAATCAATTAGCAATGCTCCTAGAGCAAGCAGATACGCCGGGTCTCACACTATACGACTCCTGTGTGAAGTTCCTGCTGTTTGCAGATGATCTGGTGCTGCTGTCGCCAACAGAAGAGGGTCTACAGCAGCAGCTGGATATCCTGCACAGCTTCTGTCAGACCTGGGCCCTGACCGTTAACCCAAAGAAAACCAAAACCCTAATATTCCAGAAAAAACCCAGATGTCAGGGAAAGAAACACAGCTTCACCCTTGGTATGACAAAAATTGAAAATCAACACAAAAGCTCAAAATGTTCCAGTCAGTGATTGAACCTATAGTGCTATACGGGAGTGAAGTGTGGGGTCCTCTCCTCAGTCATGAGTTTGATAAATGGGATAAAAATCCAATTGAAAGCCTACATGCAGAGTTCTGTAGGAGCATCCTCAGGGTACAGAGGAACACACCCAGCAATGCATGCAGGCCAGTATCCTCTACTCATGCGCATTGAGAAACGGGCCGTCAAATTTTGGAAACATATAAAATGAGTGACCCCAACTCTTATCATTTTAAAGCCCTCAAAAACCAAGAAATGGACACTGAAAAAAGCCCCCTGATTCAGACGGTCCTGAAGCTGCAAACACAAACCAACATAGCAAATATGACTAACAGCAGGCAGCATCAGGACACGGGCATGCTCATCCACAACATTAAGCCCAATCAAATGATAAATGCAGGAAAAGAAGAGTATCTGATTTACTGGAATGAAGCAGCAGGAAAACAAAGTAAACTTCAATGTTATTTAGACATAAATAGAGATTATACGACAGCAACATATCTGAGTGCAGTAAAGGACAGTAAATTAGGAGCAACACTGACCAAATACAGGCTGAGTGCTCACAGTCTGACTGTACAGACGGGCCGATACAGACAGAACTGGCAACCCAGAGAGAGCCCCATCTGTCCACAATGTGCCCAGGCAGAGGTGGAGACGGAGGAACACTTCCTCACCCGCTGCACAAACTATCAGCACATCAGAGAAACATTCTACCCCAAACTCCAGAGCATTTACCCTCAATTCACTGAGTCAGACAATACAACACAACTGCAATATTTACTAGGGGAAAAAACTGACTGTATCCTTCTAGCGGCACAATACATTAATGCCTGTCACAAAAAGAGAGAGGAGACCAATAAACACCAGTGATGCGCTTGCACACACACACGCACGCACACGCACACACACACACACATCTAGATTATTATAAATGAATCATTGTAAATATACTGATTTTTTATTTATTTTATTACTGTTTTATCCTAAAATGTTGATCATTAAATGTACAGTGTATTCTGTTTATATATATATGAATAATATGATATAAATGAATATGATATATTGAATAATAATAATAATAATATGATATATATGTATATATCTTTTTTTTATATATATATATATGTATGTTCTTTTATTTTTTTATGTAAACTTTATAAATGCTTTGGCAATACATTTGTAACATTTGTCATGCCAATAAAGCAATTATTGAATTGAGAGAGAGAGAGAGAGAGAGAGAGAGAGAGAGAGAGAGAGAGAGAGAGAGAGAGAGAGAGAGACTTTTGTGCTTCACATGGTATCAAATGTCTAGAAATAGAGAGGCTTTGTTAATAAAGGCTGGAGGAGAATGAAAAGAAGGAATTGTGGAGCTGATGTGAACTCAATGTTTTTGAGCACTTCTGTCTTCATTAGCTGTGCTGTATATGCTTGACCATTGTTGCTGTTCATTCAACAAACATTTTTTTATGTGATAACATTTTAGTGATATTTTTGCTGCTTGTTTTTAAATGACTTGTTTAAAAGGAGCTTCTCTTGCTGGAAAAATGAAAAATGTTGCTGGATTGAGTCAGAAGGACACTTTACATTTAAGTATAAATTAGCTTAATTAACTTAATACATTAAAAGGGACTAAGCCGAAAAGAAAATGAATGAACTTAATACATTAAAACCAAAGCCTGACAGTTACATTGACTCAACCACAGTAATCAACATTGCGTTGACTTCAGGTAATTATCTTAAGTTCACTGAAATAGATGTTAATTAAATGCAACCTAACTCAGTTATGTGTTTACATAAAAAGGTTAAGTGATGCCAACATTTAATAACACAACTCTTTTAATTTGAACACACAACAAACGTAACTGAGTTATTTCATTTCAACGTAATATTTGAGCCAACAACAGCCATGCATCATTTTTTAGTGCAGAAACCTGACATCAAACAACCACTGACATTCTGAATAAAACAAACTTAATCAAATGGCTAGTTTGTTAAAACCATAGACTGTAAAAGATATGGACGTAGTATCTGTGACGTCACCCATAGGTTTCTGAAGAACGCAAATGAAGCTACAAGTAGGCGTGGCCAACCGGCGCCATTTTGTTCACGCGTCATTGCACCGACCGGGGGTTACCAAACAAGGGCAAAGAGGCGGAAAAAATGTTAGTAAATGCAAGGCTATTGATGAAATCCAGGCAGAACACTGTATGACAACGTTTCAGACGACTGTTCTACAGCCTACAGCTAATCAATCTGTCAGATTCTGGAGTGCATTACAGGTCTAAAGAACATTATAAATGATAAATAATCTTAAATAAAACAAATACATTTATAGATATGATATACAAGTATATAATTTCACTCACCTGGGAAATGGAGGCAACTTGACTGGTTTGTGAGCACAATTAAGTGCACAGCATGCCATATTATCTGGTAATTGTAGGAAATAATTCCAAAAGGCAGTTGACTGTGTAAAGTCACATAAAACAACACAAAAATACGATGTATATGCCGAGTTCAGCGGCTAATCAGCCGGAATCAGCTGAGGTGACATCAGCAGCGAGACCTAGCTGTCACTCAAGTGGCCACGCCCTTAATTATGCAGACTTAATATAAATGAAACGGATGAGTTATAAAAAATTCACCCCTTCACAGTTGTCATGAAGGATAATATTAGCTTTATGCACCAAAACCATCTTTTGCATCAGGCTGTAAACATGTTTTTATCAGCTGTCAAATTGGCCAATTTAGCATTGCAGTCAGTGAACATCTGGAGTTACTGGAGCCCCCAAAGGCGAGTCGATGAATTGCAGTTTCAGTTACTTCCGTATTGGCTTCACGAGGGAGAGCGGGATGTTGCCGCTCGGTTAAAACATGATTGGATTAGTCTCAGAGTCGCATGGAGATCAGCCCATAAGTCTGTCTCTTTCCTTAACTTTCCTACATCTTTTTTTTCCACTTCTGTTTCAGTTTCACCTATCTGTTTGCTGGAGGAATGATCCAACAGAATGGCCCGACATGAAATACTTTAATATTTACAACTATTTTAATATTGTTAGCTATATTAACCACTGTACAGCCACTGTATAAAAGCTTTCAAACTATTCTTCATATATTGTCCAAATGCTACAGCTTAGCTTAAGGAAGTATATTATATGAAACTGACATTTGGATATTTGGCTTAGCAGTGATAAAACGCTCCCGTACTGAGCATCAGGATCCCACAATTCACCCATTCTTTATGCTGGTGCTTCAAGTCTTATTGTCTGTAACTATTTTTGTCTCCTTAAAGCTGGCTGATACAGTTAAATAGCTTATAAAACCTAAGTTCTGTTATTCATCTTGTTTACTGTACACCATTTCACACAGCAGCTTTTAGGTTTTACTTTGTTTTGCTGTAAGTCTGATTTTCTTTTGGTCAGAAATGGTAAGGAAGCAGCTTCCCAGAAAGTCAATGGAGAGGTTTGGATTACCCCCTACGCCCCATGTGCTCTGTCTCTATGGCAGGGGTGTCCAAACTCAGTCCTGGAGGGCCGGTGTCCTGCTGAGTTCAACTCCAACCCTAATCAAACACACCTGAACCAGCTAATCAAGCTCTCACTAGATATATTAGAAACCTCCTGGCAGGTGTGTTGAAGCAAGTTGGAGCTAAACTCAGCAGGACACCGGCCCTCCAGGACTGAGTTTGGACACCAGCTCTATGGCAACCCAGGGAGATCAGCTAAAACCTGTGTGATATGGCCACTGCAGGGGATTCAGGTTAAAGTCTAGCATTTTGAGTTGTGAAATTAAGGCCTTATTAAGGCCCTGTCCACACGAAAATGCAGTATCAGGTGACTGGTGCCAGGGTAAGGATTTTCCCAAACTCCAGGTACAGTGTGGCCGTGTGGACACTATATTCAGAGTTTTTGGCTCATGACATCAGCATGTGTGAGCTGTTTTCTCCTTTCTGATTGGCCAACATGGCTGGGTTCACACTAAATGCCGGAGGCGCGACTGAGGCAAATATTCTGAGTCATTTACATCGCAAAACAATAATCTGCCTCTGATCTCACGTTTACATTGACTTGTATGCAATGTACTCACACAAATACTTAATTCTGCGTTTGGTGTGTGTGGACAGGATTCGAAACTTATCATGACAGTTATTATTAGAGCCGGAGCACACCGAGCCGACGATAAACAACCAGCGAAGAATGAAACCAACGAGACCCAACTGTGGGAAAAAGTATTACTTTAAATGGGAGT
Source organism: Danio jaintianensis (assembly GCA_903798115.1). Lineage (NCBI taxonomy): Eukaryota > Metazoa > Chordata > Actinopteri > Cypriniformes > Danionidae > Danio > Danio jaintianensis. The sequence goes on from CAIGQV010009627.1 coordinate 1,758,179, forward strand.
GTGTGTGTGTGTGTGTGTCTCTAAGTGATTCTTACATCTTACCTTGGTTGCTGAAGCCGTAATGTTGATGTGGTTCAGGTTTCGAGATATCGGCGTGCTGCATCTCTGTGGGTGTCTGAGCTGCAGCTTCAGTTTGTAGATCTGGTCCATGTTTTGAGGAACTGGACTTACGACCATTATCAACTACACACACACAAAAAACATTTTTATCCACCTCAAAAGATGTAAAGGGGACCTATTATGCCCCTTTTTACAAGATAAGTCTCTGATGTCCCTAGAGTGTGTATGTGAAATTTCAGATCAAAATACCACACAGATAATGTTTTAGAACTCTCTGAAACTGACCCTTTTAGGCTTTTATTCTATGTAATTGTGCCATTTCGGTGACTGTTGCTTTAAAATCAAATGAGATTGTGCTCTTTTTAAAAGAGGGCGGAGCTACAAATGCCTGTGTGTCAGCATAGCGGCAGATTCAAAAACTCGTCACTAGTGGGCGGGGCTTTCCCCCTCTGATGACACGTACAAACGTCGAAACAAGAATGTCAATCAAAGTGTTTCTGCAGACTGTTTTTATCAAGTCTGATAATAAAAACTCAAAACTTTTACTATTAGAAGCTGGCTATATTCACACACTGTTGCCACACAACTGTGTTTAACCCCCTTATAAAAGTGATTTTTGCATAATAGCTCCCCTTTAAGATATTAAGATGTTTTGAGATGATTGCAGTAGAATGGTTTGGTGGTCCAGACTCACAGTTTTGGCAGAAGTCCTCATCTGAGCGGTCAGGGCAGTGCTGCTTTCCATCGCAGGCGTAACCAATGTCAATACAGCAGCCATCATCACACATGAACTGATAGCGAGAACAGTGGCCTGTGCAAACTTTAAGAGAAACACACACATCTGTGTCACGTCCACTCAGATACAAGTTCAAATCTATTAACCCCCACAGGGCAATTACAAATATGCTATACTACTCTCCAGAATAATCGATGCACATATAAATATCCAACTATGTGTAAGGACGAATGACTACCTGTACAGAGAAAACACACAAGTTAAAAAAATGCCAAAATAATAGGGTCAAAATAAAAGGTGGGACACAGATAAAACATGTTCTAGAAAACTTTCCCATGTGTTTCACATAGGATTTTAATATAATTACATATGTGAAGCTCATGTGGTTTTTATGTATGTCTAGGTGGTTTTTTTTCCCATCGTCTGCACAGGTGATTGAAAGCTCCCTGTTCTTGAATCAATCCAGAATTTCATTAAAATTGTTCTGTTTTCAACAATACATTTAAATATTTTCTTACACTAAATATTTTTAACACGCATGCATACCAATTACAATAAATATGTTTAGAAGTATAATTTGTTTTACTGAAATTAAGAAAGTACACTTTGTATATTTTTTTAAGTACGCCTCTGAAATGAACTTTAGATGCTTCTCAGAAATATACTTGCATTTGCACTTCATATACACTTAAGTAAGCTAGACTCATAGTGACAGAAAAGTATTAGTACATTTGGCTTATTCTTGTTCACTGACATTTACTTAAAAGTATTATTACTATTAGTAGAATTATTACATACTTATTGTTATTATATTAATAATATTATTATTATTATTAATAGTATTATTATTACAGTATTATTAGGGGTCTAAGTACACAGAGGTTGTAGTTGTTTTTACTCCTATTGACCTATTGGAAAATTAGACCCCTATTAGGCCTATTGAAAATGTAAATATGCTCTGAATTAATGTCAACTTACTTCAAATTGGCTTCTGGAATTTGAACACTTTGGACTCTATCATACATCTGGCGCAGTGCCAGACGCAATGCAAGTGGTTTTTGCCAGTTTCAGCATGGCTGAAAAAAGCATGTTGTTTAAATAGCAAATGTATTTGCATCCACTTGTGTCCCATAGGTGTGCTGGACTGAAAAGGAGGTGTTTTAAGGCACATTATTGGCATGTTGCTATTTTGAGGCAACTAAAATAGACAGTGCCATTGACCAACTAAAAGCTGCTCTAAGTTCAATGGCGTAGGGGTCTTATTTATCTAAAGAGCATGTTAGTGAAAGTGCGTCCACATTGCTTATTACACACACAGGGATACACAGCAGCACACAAATATGGCCTGCTTGCACAATTTACCCTAGAACACGAGCCGATCCGCTTCCTCACTAGTGAAGCATTCAGTTTTTTGCTTACAAAATCCGAAATGTAGATAGTGAATCTGCCATTATGTAACTGTTTAATGCATGTTATGCCCAAAACACTCATAACTCATTAAGAGAATAAGGACAACCCTTTTAGACTACGCATCGGTGAGCAACTGCTTTTCCTATCCTTGTACGTATTTGAACACGTCCTTAGTGCAACTGCGGTGTGCGCTTTAGACCATGCAGCATGTGTGTGAAGTTTCAGCTCAAAATACCCCACAAATAATGTTTTATAACTCTCTGAAACTGACCTTTTCAGGCTTTGATGCAAATTGTGCCCTTTTGGTGACTGTTGCTTTGAATTCAAACGAGATTGTGCTCTTTTCAAAAGAGGGTGGAGCTACAAATGCCTGTGTGTCAGCATAGTGGCAGATTCAAAACTCTAAAGGTCTTTGCACACTGAAGTCCGAAATTTTCAGCGTTTTCATATGCAAAAAAAAAAATAATCGTTTATTTCAGGAAATCAGTGGAATTTTGATACATTGTTTGTGATACTTCACACATTCACGTACGTAAACAAATCCTGAACAGAAACTGGCAGTACCTACAGACATTATAATAGATGGTGGCCGCGTTGAAGTGTCGAAGCAACGGAACGAAAGCGGACCATGCTTTCTATTATAATGCCTAGGGGCAGTACGTTAAATGTATACACACACACACACACACACAGACACACCAAACGGCAGCAGGGCAGAGGTGTGCCAGTCACTGAATCCAGCATATAGGGGTTCTCAACTGTCCGCCACATTCTGTCTTATTTTATTTATATTATTTTACTTGTGTTTGTCATCAAGTCATCTGTAGCTCCTTGCATGCTGTATTTTGCCGTTCACTTGTACGGTGGCTCTGAACTGTCAAAACACCTCTTAAAGCGTATTTTCGGATGCGAAAAGCGAAAGAAAAAAAAAAATCAAACCCGGAATGATTTTTTTTATGACGAACAAAGGTTTCAGAGGCAGTGTGTCAATACGATTTACACAACGTGAGGTCGAATTTATTTTTAACGTGCCAAAAATTACGGATCAAAGTTTCGGATTCAGTGTGCAATAACCTTAACGGTGGCTGCTTCTCACTCAGGGCTGTTTATGCTAATGAGGAAGAAATGGTCTTAAATGGGCGGGGCTTTCCCCCTCTGATAACATGTACAAAGGGAGAATGTCAATCAAAGTGTTTCTGCAGACTGTTTTCATCAAGTGTGATTATAAACCGTTATAGACTGGCTATATTCACACACTGTTGCCACACAATCGAGTTTGAAACCTTTGTAAAAGTAATTTTTGCATAATAGGTCCCCTTTAAAATATACTTCTTGTTTGTAAGGGCATTGTCTCTTAGCTTTTGACCACCTTAAAACATGCCCGATTGGCATAGACGGACCATGACCTTAAACCAGCCTAATTACACTTGACATCAAACAGTTACGTACACAATCCACTAACTAGTTGATTTTGAAATCAGTAGTCACTGAAATAACTTTATTACTGAAAATAATGTAATGAAAATCAGATATTGCTTTCGAATTGTGCATTGAAAAAGGCAAACTAATGAAACTGTCCTGGACAAAATTGAAGGGTACCAACAAATTGTCCACGTCTGTACAATATAACAGACATAATCATCCATGCACACATGCAACTGTGAGTTTTTAAATAGACTAGAATGATATAAAGGGATCAGTTCTGACCCTGTGCGTTTGTGACCGGGGCGAGCACACTGACGGACACGTTGTCTGAGCTCTTCTGTCCCGCCGTGTCGAAGACCGTGATCTCGAAGGTGTAAACTCCTTCTCTGAGTCCACTGAGCTTCAGCAGGCCCGGGTGAGTTACCTGCACACAACAGACAACAATCAACACCGCATACTGACTCTATAAATGCTTGAGCACTGCAAAAACTGCTTTTCTTACTTAGAGTTTTTGTCTTGTTTGTAGTTCAAGTATCTTAAAATTCTCAAATCAAGAAGTATTTTCTAGACAAGCAAAACATACTGTCTTGTTTTAAGAAAAAATAAGCCAAAATTAAGTGAGTTTTTCCTTAAAACAAGCAAAATAATCTGCCAATGGGGTAAGAAAAATAATCTTATGTCAAAATGAAAAACTAGATTATTTTAGAGACAAAAAGGACAACCACAGCTGCTCAGTTCTGATTTGATGACTGCAATTAAACTGTTGATTGGCCAGATCTGGGTTTCTCAATAACAGTATATCTTGACACTTAAGACTGTTCTGTACATGCAAGGTTGCCACTGTTCACTGCAAACCTGCATTTCCCAAAAAGGCACATAATAAAGGGTAACAAAATCGCGTGAGATCGCTGTCCACTTCAAAAGTGCTGAAATATAATCTTATATGGTCGTATCTTGAATGTTTAACCCAATAATCATCATCTCTTGTGGATTAGTAATCAATACAAAGCACATACATGCAGACTGGGACATAAAACGGTGGGTTTCGTGCACGTCCAAGTCATTGGACTGTTTTTTTTTTTAAGTTTATCCCTATTATTTTCTACTCATTCATTCATTCATTTATTTTCTTTTTGGCTTAGTCCCTTTATTAATCTGGGGTCGCTACAGCGGAATGAACCGCCAACTTATCCAGCATATGTTTTAAGCAGCAAATGCCCTTTCACCTGCAACCCATCACTGGGAAACATCCATACACTTCCATTCACACACATACACTACGGACAATTAAGCTTACCCAATTCACCTATAGTGCATGTGTTTGGACTAGTGGGGGAAACCGGACGCCAACATGGGGAGAACATTCTCCACACAGAACAACTCCACACAGAAATGCCAACTGACCCAGCCGAGGCTCGAACCAGCGACCTTCTTGCTGTGAGGCGACAGCGCTACCCACTGCGCCCTTAATTATATATTTAAAGGATATATTTAAAATATAATATTAATTATAATAACTACAAGTTGTTGTTTAGTCATTAATTTTTAATAATTAAAAATCTACTCATTGATATATGATCAGATTTCTCGCTTTATTTACAACTTAAAGGCAAATGTTTAAAAATGTAGAAGCATTAAATAAATACAACTTAAATATAAAACACTTTTCAAAAACTCCAACTTTAAAGGGCACCTAGTTTACCCCTTTTTCCAGATTTAATATAAGTCTTTTGTGTCTCCAGAATGTGTCTGTAAAGTTTCAGCTCAAAACTTTTAGTTTATTTATTAGACCTTTCAGAAGTTTGCCATTTTTAGCTCTGAGCATCTTGTAGCTGTTTTTGTGGACTGTGCCTTTAATGCTAGTCCTCCCCGCCCACCGTTCCCACGTGCCTGTCAGTGTGCCTCAATCTCTGCCCTCGGCTGCCTCAGATAACAGACAGACATGAAGGAAGCAGATCTCACGTAACGTTTGTGAGAAATACTACAGTAAGAACTCTCCCAATGATTATTTGATGTATTTGTTGTGGAGTTGCAACGATGATGCACAGCGCGTTTAGCTTTGCACTGTTTTTGCACGGCAAATGTGACAGGACACACATTAATAATCACTGCTGTATGGATATCCGTTATGTTAATGTACAAAATAAAGCTGATTTAACGTCCACAACCCGGGATTGAAGCGTCTTCTTTTATAATTGTACTGACACTATGCGGCTGTGGTGATGAAGTAAAGCTGAAGTAAATCGCTGTAATTCATTTCAAACATGCACTGTTTTAAACACGTGTTAAACTTGTGAAACGCACTCTTGATCACATTTTATGATGATTGATGATCACAGCGAACTGAACAGATCTTTTATTCCCGGTTGCTTTGCACACGTCCTGTCTTGTTGATATGATTATACGCGTTACTACGGAGACATGTTAATACGCGGCTGTCAATCAATTCGGTGGGCGGGGAAACCGCAATCCTACGTCAAGTTGCGGTCGGCCTCAAAATGGGAGGGATTTGGATGCTATTTTAACATCAGGAAATTAAAAAAAAAAAAGAGACTTATTGTCTTTATATCACCCCAATATGACTGTGGACACACTATACCTACACACAGTTCTGTCCAAACAGCTTACAAAAGATGATTTTCATCATAGGTGCCCTTTAAATACCACTAAATACAATGCAAAATGTAAAAATGCAACTCTTACGATGCTGTCATTCATGTTTCTGTTTCCATCTCCGTAATGGCGTGTAATATTGTGCTCATTTAAATGATAAAGTACTATAAACAATGAATTTTGCAACACAACGATATCAAGGATAGAGCATTATATGAAATGATTAACTAGTTGTTAGTTGAAATTGAAATAAATTAGTTAGTAATGGAAAATAATGTTACAATTTAAAAAGTTAAGCCCTATAATTAAACCAATAATAATTTTTTGGGTTAATTTTAATCCGCAACCCATGTTCAATTTTGCACAAGCTAATAAAATGATATACGTGCTACTAATTGTGTCTGAAATTCATGAATGTGTACAGATACACATACACAATGCCATAGGAAAATGTGAATACACTCTGTAAACCAAAAACTGTGTTGGAGATTCCACACATACTCTACTGTATGTCCGTGCATATATGAAATAACACCTCATTCATTTGGATCCCATCATCTAGTTGGAAAACTTACAGCTAAAACAAAAGCAGTACAGCAACAGTTCTCAACTCTGCTGTATCTGACTGCTCAGGATGTGTGGATGGATGGATGGGTAGATGGATGGATGATGGATAGATAGATGAAAAATGGATGGATGAATGAAACACGGATGGATGAAAAATGGAGGATGGATGAAATGGATGGATGTTAAATGGATGAATGGATGTTAAATTAATAGATTGATGGATGATAAATGGACGGACGGACACGGAGTAAAAATGGATGGATGATAAACGGATGAATGATGGATGGATGAAAAACAGATGGATGGTTGATAAATGGATGGATGGATGTTAAACGAATGGATGTTAAATGAAAAGATTGATGGATGATAAATGGACGGACAGATGGATGGATGATAAATGATAGAAGGATGGATGGTTGAAAAATGGATGGATGGATGATAAATGACATGATGCATGGATAGATGAAAAATGAAAGGATGGTGTATGGATGGATGATGGATGGATGGATGGATGATAAATGATGAATGATGGTTGGATGGATGGATGGATGAAAAATGGATGGATGGTTGATAAATGGATGAATGGACGGATGGATGGAGTAAAAATGGATGGATGATAAATGACATAT
>CAIGQV010009627.1:1779451-1800648 GCA_903798115.1 Danio jaintianensis
GAAAACTAATATTTGTGTCATTCTCAAAACTTTTGGCCACGACTGTATTTTAATAGACACCTATGCCTGGAAATGGACGTTCTATAGAAAACATCATTTATTGATCATTCGTTTATTGGTGCAGGGATGCAATCTTGTCTCCATTCTGCAAAATTCATCATTTTATGTCAAAAGCAGGTCATTTTTGATAGCCATAAGCTAAAATGGTAAAAAAAAATCATGGACAAAATATATGTTGTATCTGTGTTGTTCAATGAAATGTAGATTTTTAGATTGAAAATATATTCGATTTCAACCACAATATATTTCTAAATACATATTTAGGGGGATTCCAACTAGGTCTGCACAGTATATGTTTTCAGCATTGATATCGCAATGTGCCAATGTGCAATATTCACATCGCAGGATCTGCAAAGTCATGTTGAGATTAATATATCATAACCTAATCTAATTGGTTCTAATAGTGTGAAAGATTTTTATTTGGATGTGTTTTTAAGGCCTGTGACTTAAAGATTTCAAGTGAATTTAAACCATCTGGGTACAAAAAATTACCACTTTAACAAAGATTAATTGAGTGATTATTATTTTTATGAAGACTACATAGTGTTAATTTACATTTAATAATTGAGTTTCAATACGATATTAAGTGCAATACTCCACCGAAAACCATGAAGAAATTTGATCTTTGTTCTAATATTTTCTTCTGTGCTTTCGTTTTTGTATAATTTTGTATATTTTATGCAGATGTACTCGCCTACAAAATCATCCCAACCAATGTAAAATTACACTGTAAAAAGCGATTAGTTTGCTTTACTTAAAATAGTGAGTAAACCCATTGCCATAAAGCGATTAAGTAAATGAATAATGTGCATGATTACAAAAATGAAGTTAACTCAACCGTTCCAAGTTACAACAGATTTTAATCACTTTTTTTGAAAGTTGCTTTTAGTGCAATGGGTTTACTCACTTTTTAAAAGTAAAGTAACTAATCGCTTTTTACAGTGTATGAATTCTTTGTAAACAAAGTTATTCAAGTCGTCTTGTGAAATTTTATCACAGTGTATATCGCAGAAAAACAGAAAATGGCAATGGCACTTTTTCCAATATCGTGCAGCCCTATTTCCAACCCAGGTGCATGGATATTAAAATATCCATTATTAATTGTAAGTAATAATAATAATAGGCTAATAATAATAATAATAAGTATGTTGATTTGCAAATAAAGATTTTTTTTTAACATGTGAATGTATTTTCTTGTATTGAAATATATGGAGGGTAAAATATTTTCTTAAATTATATATATATAGCACGTTTGCCTCACAGCAAGAAGGTCCCTGGTTCGAGCCTCAGCTGGGTCAGTTGGCGTTTCTGTGTGGAGTTTGCATGTTCTCCCCGTGTTGGCGTGGGTTTCCTCCGGGTGCTCCGGTTTCCCCCACAAGTCCAAAGACATGCGGTACAGGTGAATTGGGTAGGCTAAATTGTCCGTAGTGTATGTGTGTGAATGAGTGTGTATGGATGTTTCCCAGTGATGGGTTGCAGCTGGAAATGTCAAGCTACCGAGAGAAGGATCCAAAAGCAGATGTAATCAAAAGAAAGATTTTATTTTAAACTGTTCGAAACTAAAGACGAGCCAAGGCTCGCGACTTCAAAAGGGGTCAGTGAGGTGATCGCTCGGGGAGAGCGAAGAGCAAACAGGCATCCAGTGTCCAAATCGTCAGGCAAGAGAGAGGTCAGTCAGAAGAGCATCAATCGGGAGGCCGGCGAAACAACGGTGGAGAAACAGTCTCAGATGGGCGAAGTCAAAGGTAGTTGGTTGGCAGTGGCGGATCCAAAAAGAAAAGGAAATAACAGGCAATCGAACACAAACTGGGCAGAGAGAAGAACAGAGTCAAAATAAATGCTATTATCAAAAACCGATAATGCAGTAAACGGCAAGTAAGCCTGGATAACGACAGGACACACTAGCAACTAGAAGTGGACAGAGGGAAGCTTAAATAACAAAAAGGAAATTAGAGGAGACAGGTAACAGGTGCGATGAGGCGTGCACGCGCTGATCAAATATGGCGATCAGCTGAGTGAAACCCCGCAAGCGTCAAAAGAAGAAAGGAAGAAGAGAGAGATCAAGCCAGTCTCCCGACAGGAAGGGCATCCGCTGCGTAAGACATATGCTGGATAAGTTGGCGGTTCATTCCGCTGTGGCGACCCCAGATTAATAAAGGGACTAAACCCGAAAAGAAAATGAATGAATGAATGAATATATATATATACATATACTTTTTATGCATTTGTAGAAAATATACTTATGTAATATATTTTAAATACATTTGAGCAAATATATATTTTTGGCCATTTTTTTGTATATTTCAAAAATATTATTTAATATAATTATATAAAATAATATAATTTATTAATTTTTTTTAACCATATGGGAGCCCATCACATTGTACTGTATGTCAGAATCCAATCATTGTCTATAAAAATACTGAAAATAAGTTTGAGCATTAAATTAATTGAATTAAATGTATGAATTCGGTTCACTTACATGCATAAATATTAAACAACACAAAAAGCTGACGTCCTTTTTTATAAATAAATAAAGTCCAAAACTGCATGCCAGTGAATGTGCTGTTGCTCTGTGTGATCAGATGGCCGTGGAGAGACTAAAGTGAGTGTTTTCGAGGGCGATATCCGGGACCGAGAGCTGCTGAGAAGAGCCTGTAAAGGAGCAACTATGGTTTTCCACACCGCGTCTCTCATTGACTTCAATGAAGCCATTGAATACAGTGAATTACATGCAGTTAATGTTAAAGGTAAGTGTTTTGTGCTGGTCTTTGGCGCGTTACTATGTGTGCGCGTGTGTGTAAACAGCCATTTTTGCAGTATTTCAAATATATGTAGCCTATAAATCCAAATATGAGCTGGTTGTGTCATTTATGTAATTCACATGTGTTTCTACACTGTAAAAACTCTTGCTGCCTTAAATGTTTTAGTTGAATCAAATGAACTTTTCTAGTCAGCTCAACTTACATCAATCAAACTGACAAAAAAAAGACTAAAACTGACTTTGTATAGCTTAAGAAAATAGTTGAAACCTGATTAACCTATTACAATAATTTATGTATTTATTAAATCATGTTTAAAGGGGACCTAAAGCAACATAAAAATATTTGTTGTCCTGACTTTTTGTTACAGTACATGTATCAGGTCTCTGTATGGAGTTTATGGGAGTGAAAATGTCTGACTGACATCACTTTAACTGATCCAAAAAATGCAAAAATAGTGTAAAAAATGCTTTTCTTACATAGTTTCTCGTCCAAATAGCTAAAAAGTTCAGAAGCATTATGAAAATGTTGTCTTGTATTCAGAAATGAGTGAAAATTAAGTGAGTTTTTCCCCTAAAACAAGCTAAATATTCTGCCAACGGGGTAAGCAAAAATCTTGTCTTCATTTCATCATTAAAGCCAATCAGGATTATTTAGCTTACCCCATGGCAGATTATTTTGCTTGTCTTAAGAAAGAACATAAAAATAATACAGAGGTGTAATATAGTTCGTTGTTGTTGTGGGAAGATCACTAGAATAAACAGGTGTTATTTATTATTTCTGATTGCTGACTAGCCGCCGGGCTCTGAGCATGCTCTCCCCCCTCATTGGGTGTTCGATCATGCTCACCTCTCCACAGTAGGTGTTAAATAAAAATGTATACAGCTATATTTAGTCACTTAATTGAAGAAAAAAATATATATGATCACTTAATTATCACTAAATGCCCTGGCAGTGACAAATAGCTGTAGTTAGAGATTTTGTAATAAATTTTTAAGTTAGGATGTTTTAGTAAAGGGAATACAGCTATTAAAACACCTTAGTTGTTATTGCACTTTTATTCATATACCAGAACTTTTAATCGTATAGCACTGTGTCATAACATAAGACATAAGAAAAGTAACATTTTAAAAATGACTTTAAATAATCTGAGGGCAGTTTCATTCAGTGAACCACCTTTGTGTGTAATGCTGCCATGTAGTTCAGTTCAAACCACGTGGTCTGCGCAGCACGACTAGTCAACGTCAACCAAAAAGCGTCATGGCAGAGCATTAAAGATTAGTCGACTAGTCGGTGCAACCCCTACTCAGTAGCCTATTAATAATGGTAAAGAGGTTTAATATGCGTTAATTAGATTAAAAGCCTTTACCATTTCCTTGGGAGTGCAGTGGCTGCTATTTGAATGTTTCTGTCGCGTCGCGTTTAGTGCAGACAGACAAGTTGATTGTTGCTAAAATCGTGTCATGTCGCATTTTGTTAGGACTCAGTGTTCGAGCTAGCAGTATTTGAGACTTATATGAAATAAACATATACTCAGTTGTTTAAAAGGTGCTTACTGCAAAAGTCATCGCGGTTTATTTGTGCCTCGTCCAGCAATGGTGGCTGCACGTTAACGGTTACACTGAAAGAAACGAGACGTGTTATAGCAGATACCTGTTTCCTCTTAACCATCATAAAGAAATAATTTAATAACAATAAATTGTCACTTAAAATGGGTGGCACAGTGGGTAGCGCTCTCGCCTCACAGCAAGAGGGTCGCTGGGTCAGTTGGCGTTTCTGTGTGGAGTTTGCATGTTCTCCCCGTGTTGGCGTGGGGTTCCTCTGGGTTTTTCGGTCTCCCCCACAAGTCCAAAGACATGTGCTATAGGTGAATTGGATGAACTAAATTGTCCATAGTGTATGAGTGTGAGTGAGAGTGTATGGGTATTTCCCAGTGATGGGTTGCAGCTGGAAGGGCATCCGCTGCGTAAAACATATGCTGGATAAGTTGGCGGTTCATTCCGCTGTGGCAAAGCCGAAAAGAAAATGAATGAATGAGTCACTTAAAATACCCGGAGAGATCAGTATGGTCAAAACCATAGGCAAGACGTCAATATGACAGGCGTGAATTCACAGTTTTTCTGCCACATGTAGAGGAATGCACGTAAATTTGAATTAACGTTACGGTGTCCAACATAATGTCAGCGGCGGTAGGCTAACCAGCTTGCACTTGGTTAAACTTAAAGGACTTCTTATTATACAAAGATCAGTTTTATAAGGGGTTTACACTCAGCTGTGTGGCAACAGTGTGTGAATATAACCAGCTTCTAATGGTAAAAATGTATTAAGTTAACTTATTAGTGTTGTTTCAACTCATTTTAAATAGGTAGTGTTTTAGTGTGCCCAAATTATTAGTATCTGAAATGTTTCAGCATACCAAAAATGTCTTTAGTATGGTTTGTATTTTTACTCAAGTGAGACAAGTCTGGTGCTAATCGACAAAAAAAGGTACCAATAAAAGGTCCGGACACCATATCAATCAAGCAATACAACTGTGTACAATTGCTGGTACATACAGCTGACATCAATTATAATAATAATAACCATCATATTCATAATTTCATTCATTCAATCATTCATTTTCTTTTCGGCTTAGTCCCTCTATTAATCTGGGGTCGCCACAGCGGAATGAACCGCCAACTTATCCAGCATACGTTTTACGCAGCGGATGCCCTTCCAGCTGCAACCCATCACTGGGAAACATCCATACACACTCATTCACACACATACACTACTGACAATTTAGCTTACCCAATTCACCTGTACCGCATGTCTTTGGACTTGTGGGGGAAACCTGGAGCACCCGGAGGAAACCCACGCCAACACGGGGAGAACATGCAAACTCCACACAGAAATGCCAACTGACCCACCCGAGGCTCAAACCAGCAACCTTCTTGCTGTGAGGCGATTGTGCTGCCCACTGCGCCACCGTGAAGCCCCTCATAATTCCATAATGAGTAATAAAAATGCATAAAGGCTTATAACAAGAAATAAAATGAGTGCATGGATAGAAGACAGATTAGGAATGAATAATAGAACGTCAAGCAAGAAGATTGAATTATTTACAATCTGCCGTCATCTTCCTCTCCAGAGACTGGGGAGCCAGTTGCAGTCACACTGGAAGACCAACACATATGTCCCAGAATGCCGGGCAATGTGCGCTTGTCCCACTCACCTTTATAGTCAACATTTGGGTGCTGGCCAAAGGTCGGCCTATTAGTTGAGAGAGTAGAGCGAGTCGATCAGGCTCCTCACCCTCCCAACTAGCTGCCCGTTATTTCTAATTGGACAGCAAAAATCTGAGGTTTTGCAGCATCAGCATGGAGTCAATATCCCAACCTCCCCTTCTAGTCATCTCGTCATTTGTTGAGTACATTAGAGTGGGAACTTACAGGTAGTTTGAACTAGCAGCAAAAGTCATTTTTTGAGTGTTTTATATTGTTTGTTTTTCTACAACAGCGACACAGCTCCTGCTGGAGACATGCATCCGAGAAAGTGTGCCCTCCTTCATTTACACCAGCAGCAATGAGGTAGCGCGTCCCAATCGCAGTGGCGAACCCGTCATCAACGGCCACGAGGACACGCCTTACTCCTTCTGTCCGAAAAGCAGCTACGGCAAAACCAAGTTGGAGGCGGAACAGATCTGCCTTCAGGCCAATGGAGACCTGCTGCGGGACGGAGGACATGTCGCGGCCTGCGCTCTCAGGCCCATGTTCATCTACGGACCGGGCTCCAGATTCACTTTAGACAGCATGAAGCTTACGATCTGCAATGGAAACGTGCAGCTCCGATTCTCACGGCGCGATGCGAAAGTCAATCCTGTATATGTGGGAAACGTAGCCCTGGCGCATCTGCAAGCGGGACGGGCCCTCAGAGACCCGCAGAAACGAGCGGTGGTGGGGGGAAACTTCTATTACGTCTCAGACGACACGCCGCATCTCAGCTATAGTGACTTTATCCATACTGTTCTGTCACCTTTAGGTTTTAGCATACAAAACAGGCTGATTCTGCCCTTTTTTCTGCTGTATCTTCTGTCGTTCTTCATGGAGATCCTGCAGGCGGTGCTCCGACCCTTCCTGAGATTCACTCCGCCCCTAAATAGGTATCTAGTGACCATGGTAAACACACCTTTTAGTTTCTCCTATCAGAAGGCTGGCAGGGATTTCGGGTACAGCCCTCGGTATGACTGGGAGGAGGCACGCAAAAGCACTACTGATTGGCTGGCGTCCGAGTTACCCGCTGTAAACGTGAGGTGAACGTTCATGATGCTTATGATTTAAGACCACGCTGCGAAAAATGCTTACTTAGAGTTTTTGTCTTGCTTCTAATACACGTCTCAAAATGGAGAAGCATTTTCTAGACGGGTAAAAATGATTGTGTTGTTTTCTGAAATAATGTGTCCAAATTAAGTGGGTTTTTTCTTAAAACAAGAAAAATAATCTGCCTGTGGCGTAAGTACAAAAATCTTACTTCCACATCGAAAATAAGATTATTTTGCTGGATTTTTACTTGTCTAGAAAACGCTTCTCGATTTAAGACTTTTTAGATTCTTGGACTAGAAACAAGAGAAAAACTCGAAGTAAGAAAAGCATTTTCTTTGCAGTGTAAAAAGCTCCATTTGGCTGCACGGTGGCACAGTGGGTAGCACGATCGCCTCACAGCAAGAAGGTCGCTGGTTCGAGCCTCGGCTGGGTCAGTTGGCGTTTCTGTGCGGAGTTTACATGTTCTCCCCGTGTTGGCGTGGGTTTCCCCCACAAGTCCAAAGACATGCGGTATAGGTGAATTGGGTAAGCTAAATTGTCCATAGTGTATGTGTGTGAATGAGTGTGTATGGGTGTTTCCCAGTCATGGGTTGCAGTTGGAAGGGCATCCGCTGTGTAAAACATATGCTGGATAAGTTGGCGGTTCATTCCGCTGTGGCGACCCCAGATTAATAAAGGGACTAAGCCGAAAAGAAAATGAATGAATGAATGAATGAAAAAGCTCCATTTATTATACTGAATGTTAGTGAATACACTGCAAAAATGATTTCCTTCAAGTTTTTCTCTTGTTTCTAGTCCAAAAATCGAATAATTCTTAAATCAAGAAGCGTTTAAAAACATGGTCCTGTTTTCAGAAATAATGAGTCAAAATGATGTGCGTTTTTCCTTAAAACAAGCAAAATAATCTTAATTCACATCGAAAAAACAAGATTGTATTCCTTCCCACATTGGCAGATTATTTTGCATTGATTAATGTAACGTCTGTAGCAAATGCAGCTGTTTCTTACCGTTGATGTTAGTCTTAACTACAGTGCATTAACTAATGTTTACTAATGAGGCCTTATTGCTGAACCTTACCATGTGTATTTTATAAACCTTTTGCAATCTGTTTGCTCTGAACATTTACATACAATAAGGGAATACACAAAACCCCTTTTTGCAGCCCGTGTCAATATCTTGATAATATTTTCATGATAAAAGCTTCAGCAGCAACAACCATAAAAAAAGGTTAATACCATCATATGCTAAGGATAGGCTCGCTCCCCTAGAGTTAAACAGCTGTGTTTTACCATTTCTGAATCCATTCAGCCGATCTCTGGGTCTGGCAGGAGCACGTTTAGCTTAGCTTAGCATAGATCATTGAATCAGATTAGACCATTAGCATCTCACTCAAAATTTTTAAATTTAAACATTTTACTGTTTAAAGCTTGACTGTAGTTACATCAAATACTAAGACTCTGTCATATGGTGCGATGGAGAATGTGTTTCAATCCACCCGATTCGAATGTTATCATTCGATTGAATGGGCGTTATCAGTGGTTTATCAGCTGATAGATATGGGCCAGTAGGGGCCTTCTGCGCCTCCTAGTGGGCTCAGAAGGCTGTAATCATCCATCCTCATGCTTAATCAGCTATACTAATAGAGAACAGTTCAGATCCAGATGTGTTTTTACACTACTGTGACGGTTGGGTTTAGGGTTGGGGTTAGGGTAGACGTTAATAAAATACAATTAATGGGAAATAGTATAATTTCATAAATAATCATGCGTGGCGGTATACACGCTTACCTCCATATGAATGGATTTTCGGCTGTTATTACTTTCTCCAGTGGCTCACCGTGTACGTCGGCAGACTTGAGATGTGGAGCGGAGATGACAGTGATGACTGGGTTCGAATTCGACTAAGAACGGTTTCAGAAAGCAGCTAAGACAAAAGTTAATTATTTGTTTTTATTGCTTTTTTAAAAACAGACGGTTGGGTTTAGGGAAGGACGAGGGCGGGTTAATCGGTGCTTTTGAAAAAATAATGACCGTTGGGTTTAGGGAAGGAGGAGGGCGGGTTAATCGGTGCTTTTGAAAAAATAATGACCGTTGGGTTTAGGGAAGGAGGAGGGCAGGTCAATCGGAGCGGCCTCTGCTGGATTTAGAACAGCAGATTAACCATGTGCATGGTTGATAACAGCCTTCTGAGCCTACCAGTAGGTGCAGTAGGCCCCTACTGGCCCATATCTATCAGCTGATAAACCACTGATAACGTCCATTCAATCGACTTACAACACTTGAATCCGCTGTTTCAATCAGGTCCTTGTTGCTTGAGCTCGTGTTTCAGTAGGGCTTCGCTTTGGTTCAGAGGATGACCTGAAAACCTGCTCTTGGACAGCAGCAAAACTACAATTTGAACTGAGATTTTTACACAAATAACATTTAATAGTTTTTTTTATTAAAGATGTTTTGGTATCCTTTATTCCTTCCCTTGGGAATCGACCCACAATGAGTACTGACCCAATATCGATGTATGTAAAGGTGCATAAACAATTAGGCTGGACTTGGCTGATTAAGTTATTGTATTTTCTCGTGTTTGCCTGACTCTTAATGAAATGTTAACAAATCAGAAAAAGTTGGGAAGCGTAAAATAAAAAAAGAAGTGATTTCTGAATTGACTTTGACTTGCATTTCATTGCCGACAATACAACAAACATTATTTAATGTGTTCCTCGTGATTTTATTGTTTATTTTTTCTCCAAAATAAACACGTATTTCAATTTTGGTTCTTGCAACACATTTCAAAAAAAGTTGGAACAGTAAAGCATTTACCACTTAATGTTGTAATGTTGGGGCAAGATGGTGGCGCAGTGGGTAGCGCTGTCACCTCACAGCAAGAAGGTCGCTGGTTCGAGTCCCGGCTGGGTCAGTTGGCATTTCTGTGTGGAGTTTGCATGTTCTCCCCGTGTTGGCGTGGGTTTCCTCCGGGTGCTCCGGTTTCCCCTACAGTCCAAACATATGCGCTATAGGGGAATTGGGTAAGCTAAATTTGCCGAAGTGTATGTGTGGGTGTGAATGCAAGAATGTATGGGTGTTTCCCAGTGCTGGGTTGTCGCTGGAAGGGCATCCACTGTGTAAAACATATGCTGGATAAGTTGGCGGTTCATTCTGCTGTGGCGACCCCAGATTATTAAAGGGACTAAGCCGAAAAGAAAATGAATGTTGTAATGTTGCCATTTGTTTTCACAACACTTGAAATACATTATTTTAAGTGTACATGATGCCTTAACATTTTTGGTGTCTGTTAAGTTGTTAATATCAAAATGAAAATAGGCAGTTCCTTATATCATGTTTTCATTATTGTTAAGATCAATCGACATGGGTGACATGGTGACTCAGTGGTTAGCACTGTGGCCTTACAGCAAGAAGGTCGCTGGTTCGAGTCCCGGCTGGGCCAGTTGGAATTTCTGTGTGGAGTTTGCATGTTCTCCCCGTGTTGGCGTGGGTTTCCTCCGGGTGCTCCGGTTTCCCCCACAGTCCAAACACATGCGCTATAGGGGAATTGATTAAACAAAATTTTCCGTTGTGTATGAGTGTGTATTGGTGTTTCCCAGTACTGGGTTGCAGCTGGAAGGGCATCCGCTGTGTAAAACATATGCCGGAATAGTTGGCGGTTCGTTCTGCTGTGGCGACCCCAGATGAATAAAGGGACTAATAGTAATTTACCATAATTATGTTTTAAAGAGAGCTCAGGGTATCCTATGCACCCTATATCACCCATTGTGCTCGGTGTTTCAGCTGCTGCCATCAGGACGTCGTTTTAGAGTTCCTATTTACAGGACATATAGAATTAGAAATTCTTTTATTATGGTGGCCATTAGGGTCGAGCGGGGAGGGAGATGCACCTAAAAAATGATGTATTGTATGTTGTGTGGTAATATCTTGTGTGGCGAGATAGAGGGAAAACACCGACAAAGAGGTACGTGTCACACACTTGTCCCCGGAGGGTGGTTTATTAACATACACAAGGTGCAGGTGCTGGTGCTGTCTTCAGGCGGCGAAGAGTGCTGGTGCTCCGGGGATAGAGAGTGGGCCCGTGCATAGATATATGGGGCCCGTGCATGTGAGGTAAGGTGTGGACGAAGATCAGCTGCTGGGGAAACAGAGAAACACGGACGTTAGCGGCAGAGACATTCATAAGAAATGTAGCTCATCCTCTGTTGTTCGGGCTCCGCTTATATCTGTGTTTCCTGATGACACTCAGCTGCGGCTGATCTTCTGTGATGAGGTGAATGCTGGTGTTGATCCTGGACCATGGCCACGTTCCATTGATACACTCGCCACACTTGTTAATGTGTACATGGAACTTCGCCTGTGTTACAGCACCTTGCTGCAATTTTAGTTTCCCTAAACGGGATAATAAAGTTGATTCTGAGTCTAAGCCGAAGGAAAATGAATGAATGAATAACATATATAAAACATTAAATCATTCTAATTCAAATGAAAATACATTCAGGGGGGCGAAAACATTTAGAGAACGACAACATTTTTACATGTTTTATGGATTTAAAGGTCCCGTGAAATTAAAATGAAGTTTTTAGATGTTAGAATCAGTATGTTAGTTTTGAAGGTCCTGTGAAGTGCTTTGAAATGTGCATTTTTTTCATTGGGTGTTTAACTGAAACATGAAGAGAGGGCGGGGCATAGAGTAGCCCCTCCCCTTTTTATAAAACGGCCAATAGCGTTTAGTGTTTCTCACAGCTCTGCCAGTGAGAGAGTTCGAGCTCAAGCGCATCAACTGAAAAGCCAATGAGAAGAAGGGGGCGGGGCATGTCAGACACTAGAGAGCATTTGATTGGTCAGAAGATTTGATGAGAAACTGAAGTATGAGGTGACGTGAGTAAAACCATTGATCCATTTAAGTGACAAACGACAAGCTTTGCAGTTGTTTTGAGCCACATACGGATATCCTCGAAGTATATGGATCAATACTAAATGGATCAACAGTTTTTTTTCCACGTCTCCTCATACGTCAGTTTCTCATCAAATCTTCTGACCAATGTCTGACATGCCCCGCCCCCTTCTTCTCATTTGCATTTAATTTGATGCGCTTGGGCTCAACCACTCTCACTGGCAGAGCTGGGAGAAAACCGAAACGCTATTGTTTTAATAAAAAAGGGGAGGAGCTACTGTATGCCACGCCCTCTCTTTATGTTTCAGTTGAGATTACGTCAAACATCCAATAAAAATTAACATTTCAAAGCGGAGAAACGGAGACACTTTAAAGTCCACATGAACCGGAAGCTATGACCGTTTTTCGTATTGTGACACAGAGAAACAAAATATTAGATGAGAAAACAGTGGGCGTGGCTTGTTTTTTTCTACTGCGAGCTGATTGGATGTAATAAAGTAGGCATTTCATTCAGAAAGATGGGGGAAATGGTTTAGGGAGAGGTTTCACAACCTAACAGACTCCTCCTCCTCACCATTTCTGTTCGTTGTCAAAACTTGTTGTCAAAAGGGGTGTGGTTAAGTATGTTAGCAACGCCCAATACAAGGAATTTTACTGAAAAGAAAACAGGAAGTGCATTTTCAGATTTCAATGAAAGATTACAAGGGCAAACAATTTTTTCTTAATGACATGCACCGATGAATTGTTCACCACAACACTAGCAATGTGAGCTAACAAAAACAATATGGTTAGTTTTGATTTCATGTGTACTTTACATTTGTGTCTATAAAACTTTGCTACAATCCACATATTATTGCACGTAAAATCCAATTACTTGTTATGCAACAAACTATGTCCGTATAGATATTATAATAAATAAATAATATATATTATAATAAAAGCTGCAGGCGCCTAGATGTGCCCCGGGCCTCATGATGGGCTCCTCCGGGGGCGGGGCTTAACCACAACATCCGGGCTCCTGTGACGCGCATGACAGCCGTTGTAAAACTCAAGACGACAGTAAATACCAAAGAGAAGCAGGCGGTGCGTCAACAAACACACGTATCTGTCAGACTCACGGCAGGAGTTATTGATTATTGAACAGCACGCAGAGAAACACACCTGTACAAACATCATGTCGAGGCCGCACTAACAGGTACGTGGATGTAGTTCGTCTTATTATTCGGTGTATGGTAGCGGTATGCTATCGCCTCAGCTTTAGGCCTCAGTCACCTGTTGGAGCGATTCATACATGATTAATCAACTTTAAAGTGACTTTATATGTTAGGAATGATGATTGGGGGTTTTAAAGGCGTTGTGTGGTGGTAGTAAGTGGCTAAATGGGCTAACGTTAGCAGTGTGTGAAAGTACTGGACTCTACGACTGTGTTTCAAAAACCTGTTGAGGTGCCTACTTAGTGATGCTGTCTAGATAAGGATGGGGAATTGAGGTAAAGTTGGTTTTATATTCACACATTCGTTCAGTGACAACTTGTGACACGATCCCTGTGTTGTTTACCACAATACTTTGAATATTCGGTCTAAAATAGCATGCGAGTATGACTTCAAAACAACATTAGCACTGTTTAATTGACTGTGAACAATGTACTTTCATAGTCTTTGGCTGCTAATATGATTTCACAACTTATAATTTGCAAAGAAAACCATCTTTACCTTAATGGATGGGGACTAAAGGGCTATAGTTCATGTAAAAATGATAATTTATTCACTGTTTACTCTACCTCGAGTGGATCCTATCTTTTCTTTATTCTGTTCAACACAAAAGAAGATATTTTGAAAGATGTTGAAAACCTGTAACCATTGACTTGCATAGTAAGGAATACAAATGCTATGGAAATCAATGGTTGCAGCTTTCCAACATTCTTCAAAATATCTTCTTTTGTGTTTAACAGAATAAATAAACTCATAAAGACTTAAAACAAGTGAAGGATGAGTAAATGATGACATTTTTCATTTTTAGGTGAACTATGCCTTTAATATATCCTGTTTATCTGCATAGTAACTGCTTTTGGTCACTCAGTTGGCTATTTATTTCATTCATTTTCTTTTCGGCTTAGTCCCTTTATTAATCTGGGGTCGCCACAGCGGGATGAACCGCCAACTTATCCAGCATATGTTTTTACGCAGCGGCAACCAGCTGCAAGCCATCACTGGGAAACATTCATACACACCCAATTACACACATACACACTACGGACAATTTTGGCTTGTCCGATTCCCAATTCACCTATACCGCAATTCACCTATACCGCATGTCTTTGGACTTGTTGGGGAAACCGGAGCACCCGGAGGAAACCCACGCGAACACGGGGAGAACATGCAAACTCCACACAGAAATGCCAACTGACCCAGCCGAGGCTCGAACCAGTGACCTTCTTGCTGTGAGGCGATTGTGCTACCCACTGCGCCACCGCGTCGCCCATTGCTATTTATTTATAGTCTGAAATGTTTATGCTCTAGTGAGCTTTAGAAAAGCAGGATCTAAACCGTGAACTACCAACTAATGACTGAAAAAATAGTCAGATGTAAAGAAATGCATGATATTTAGCTTTAAACTAATACTAGGCCGAAGTTTATTTTATTTTATGGATGATATGATTATTCAATATTTATAATAATGTTTATAGAGTTAAAGGGATAGTTCACCCCAAAAACCACTCAACTTTTGAAATGTTGCCATCAGGACAGAGGCTTTATTCAGGGAATGTTATGAGGGACATGTTTAAAAGGTGTTTTCTAGAGGGATTTTAGAATGTTTATTATTGATCAAATGAATGATTATTGAGAAACAGTAAATGTATATATTGAATATTTAATACAAGTGTTGCCATGAATATAGCCAATGATGCTGATATGGCATTAAAACATTAAATAAATAAATAAATCAGGACGCAGGGATAAAATATCCAGATGCAGAAGAACTGCTTATATAAAATAATTTGTCCCAAATGCAGTTGTTATTATAAATTGGATCATTGTTTAATGGGAATTCCTCCCCCCAACCGAAAGAGAGGAGAATGACCTATATAATATGTAAGGGGCTGAGTTAGTTATTTAAACTTGTATAATTATCATGTCATGTGTTGTTGTTGTTATGATGCTTGTGTTTTTAGCGGTTTGTATGGATGTATTTACTTCCCCAGTGTTCAAGAAACAATGAAACTTTACTCAATATTTACTCTCCCAACCTTTACAGACCTTTACAAGTTTCTTTCTTCTCTTGAACACAAAAGATATTTTAAAAGAAAGCTAAAAAACTTGGCATCCTTAGGGAAAAAACAAACACTATGGAAGTCAATGGTTACACGTTTCCAACATTTCTCAAAATATCTTCTTTTGTGTTTAACAGAAACTCATTGAAACAGGTAGTGAAACAGATTTTTCATTATTTATTTGTTTTTGTTCATGACAGCTCATTAATGTTTCCTTTAGTTTGCAGTAAAAACAGAGGCTGAATTCTGGACCGCTTCGCTCTTCACCGCCTCGGCACTTAACATATGCTTTTACATGAAGAGGGCAGAGAAACCCGAGGGATACAGACAAATGCGACCCAAGACGTTCCCTGCCAGCAATAACAGTGGCAACAGTCAGCAAATGCTGCAGGAGATCCGGGAGAGCCTGCGAAACCTCTCCCCGTCCTCCAATGCGCCCAAACCGGAGCAGAGCTCAGGGAAAGGCCCGCCGGATGAGTCCCGGCAGCAGGGGCGCAGCACCAACCCCAGAAACTCCCACCACCTCAAAGCCCTGCAGGAGATCCGCAGATCCCTGATGCCGTTTGCCCACGACAGCTCCTCCAGCGGAGACAACAGCTCTGCAGACAACGGCAAACACACACTCCAGACGCAGATGCAGGAGCCCTGCTTTGATGAGGTAATGCAGCTGGTTGAATTTAAAGGGGTAGTTCACGCAAAAATTCAAATGTACTAGGGGTATTGTGATTACTGCTCTAAAATATGTTCTTTTAAAATGTCTGGGTAAAAAAACAGCAACTTTTTTCCTCATTGAATGCAATATATTTTGTTTTAAGAAACATTTCAAATATTTTGGAGCAGTAAACATGTCAGACTGAATAATTAAAATATACTATTGATTTCTGCTATCTTCATTCATTTAAAAAACCCTGGTTTCTTTGCAACTTGAAAAGGCATCTTTGGATCTCTTTCTGTTCTGTAGATATAAAGTAATCTACTGCACTGTTCAGCTCTATAGCATGATTGGATGTTGGTTTATAAGCAATGTGTTTTTCAGATGGTTGCTGAATCGTGGGCTGACCAGTAGCTTTTGATGAGGAGATACTGTTGCCCTAAAAAACTAAATAAAATAGTCGTAAACGGTATTACATAAAATTTCTGCGGTTTTAAAACCAATTGACGCCAAACCGTGGTAAACTTTGAACCTGGTTATCATCCCATGCCTACTTGCAGTTGGTCCTCTGCTTTTAACCCATCTATCACTAGCTATGTTTCCATCCAAAAATGCGAAATAACTTTATGCGCAAAACTGGAATATGGCATAAAAGACGTGCGAATAAAGCAGCGTTTCCATCCAACGAGTCAAAGAGAACAAAATCGTCACTTCCTGATTAAATGGCGCCAAATATCAACAGTAAAAACGGAATTTGCTGAGGTAGGAGAAGCTGCGTGAATCTTTTCTTCATTTAATAAATGACTTGCGCCTCAGAAGGCAATGCTGACGCGCAGTGAACGCGTGGCGGCGTTTGAAGGCGTGAGACGCGGAGCACAGACGCTCTTAACAATTCTGGAGGTCATTAATAATATAATAACACTAATACTGAAATGCTTAAGGCATTTTAGAATGACCAAAACAACATTTCAGATGTTTTACAATGTGCTCAGCCTGCTGGTTTGTCCATTTACACACATTTTTATCATCACATGATCTCTTATAACCAAATCACATGACCTTTTTTTAATGCGCATACTGGAATTTGTTCGATAAAAGTGTTTCCATCGCAGTTTATGCGCATCTTTTCTTATCGAATAAAAAGTTTATCCTACTCAGTTATGCGCATACATTTTTTATGCGCATCTTAGCGTTTCCATCAACCGATTTTTTTATGCGCATATCCAAAATGCGCATAAAAATAGGTGGATGGAAACGTACCTATTCACTCCCCTATCTTCAATTTCTGCTTGTACCGGAAATTGAACCTGAGCCTTTCAATTACAGGTCCAACTCCCTAACCATTTGGCCACAACTGCCCCTTATGACCAACTGTCATTTAAATTAACAATCAATTAATCAATGTAATCAATTAAGTCTTTAGCCTTAATAAAAAAGCTGTTTACCTCGCTGCGACAGTGTTACTTGACATGACGGGACGTGTAAATGACTCTCGAAATGCAAGCATCCTTCCTTACCCAAGAAAAAGGGTTTAAAATAAAAGTCTAGTAAGATGGTAAAAAGAAGCAATGATTGATTATTTAAATATTTAAGCACAATTGTGTGGAAAAACAAAGCCATATCACCCTGCAGCCCAAGACCGGTTACTCACTGAAGCTAAGCAGGGCTGAGCCATCATCCAAGTGTATGCTGCACTCTGGTGGTGGTGTGGAGAGCCCCCCCCCACTCATGATTGTGAAGCGCTTTGGGTATATGGCCATGCACAATATAAATCCACATATTACATTACAAAAAGAGTTTGCATATAACCAGCTTCAAAGTGTAACACTTAATTAACTTTTTATAATCACATAGGGGGTAAGGGGGTAAGCCCCGCCCACTTGTGATAATCTCTCTATCGTTAGCATAAACGGCCCTGAGTGAGAAGCAGCCGTCCATTAGCCATAAGAGTTTTGACCTGCTGAAGATAATGTCAGCGACTGAGGTTATAAATGTGGAGTTTTACGATGCCCAAATGAACACTGGAGTCTATAGACTGTCTTTGCATTATTTTCATTTTTGTTGCTGAGATGGCATTAAATAAAAATCTATGCTATGATATGGAAGTCAATGGTTACAGGTTTCCATCTTCTTTTGTGTTCAACAGAAGAAAGGAAGTCAAACATGATTAGAACAAGTGAAAGTGATTAAATGATGTCAGAATTTTCAGTTTTTGGGTGATCTATCCCTTTAATCCAAGCCGAACATTGTGAAGTGAGCTGTTTTTGTGTCCTCTCAGCCTCAAATGCGTCGTATCAATCATTTGTGCCAGGAATGTTCCCTCTGTCACTTTATAATTTTGATTATTTGAGGAATGACAGACGTGGTATGTTGCCAGACCAGCTCTGGTTGTTGTAGTGAACTTGGTGACGCGTCACACTCGAATGCTGTGGGTGTGATGGTGGACATATTTTGTTTCGTCAGTAAGATTCATTGCTCTGCATTTCATTGGCGGATTTGCATATTGGTTGACAAAACAGATTTGGGTTGTTTTTGGCAAACATCTAGACCAAATTGTAAAGGCACAATATGTAAGATTTTTTATTAAAATATCCAGAAAACAAATATTTTGCTGACTTGGGTACTTGCATTATGCCAAACATTTGGAAGAATGTTTAAAATTCAGAGAAATAATCAGTTTTAACTATTGATACTGGGTGTGTTCATGCTGATGACCTCACACACCCTCAATTCCTGCTTTGTTTTTTTTTAGAAAGGCTAAGGCTTTTTTTCTAGAAAGGGAGGCTTTAATATGTTGTGTGTTTTATTGGACTTCACAGAGCAGCATTATAACAGAAGCCTAAAATGTATTTAGTCTGATATAACAGTGCTGCTGCTTTTTTTCAGTATTATGAGCTGAAGAACCGGAAGCACTGAACTGTGGCATAATAAAAGCTCCGCTGCTTTCCTCTCGCGTCGCGTTAGTCACACGTTTCTCATTGCACTTCCGCGGCTTTCAGTCTAACTGTGCGTTCACACCGAAGGTTCGCTGTGGTTCTTCTGTTCAAAGTTCGCCCTGTCGACAACGCTGTCTGCCTTCACAGCTCCCGCGGCGAGAGCGTCAAAATTCGCTCGTATTTAAAGGAGCCGTTGCAGCAAATCAGCAAATTCCCGCATAAAACATGCTTTCTAGCGTGAACATGTTGCACACTTTTTATCAAATTCATTTAACAATGGAAGATCAAGTGCGTGTGGTGTGGCTTTGCTCCACTTATCTAATATTTGTCCATATGTTTGAAATAGTGTATTGCTGCTTCAGAATGTCGCATGAGATTCCCACTTTTTTAAAGAAAAAAAAAAAATATATATATATATATATATATAACATTAATGCACATCAGTTACTTGCCAGTAACTTATTCAATGTATGTCACTGTAAGAAAACATTGGAAATAATTGGAAATCCGGCGACCGCAATAATCAAACCCTTGGGAACAACTGTGGTCGGAACCAAAGTTCACAGGACTGTTCTCTCAAGTGGTGGACTTCTACATTCCGATTGCTTGCCGCCGAACCGCGTCATAGCTCATTACCATAAAGTTGACTTGATTTAAACTCCCACACCGGTGAAGACGTGCCGCGCTGCTCCTCATCGCTTAGTGCCGCCAGCTCCCATTGAAAATGAATGACTTCCAGCTACTTTGACGCACTCACCGCTTTCGGTGTGAATGCACAGTTACTCTGCTTCATACTGCCATGGTAATGGGTGTTGAATATTTTACTCATCATCAACATGATTTCTTCAGGAGTCCTGTAAGATGATAAAGACCGTAATCCCATGATTCCACACTCAGGGGGGCATCAAAATACGCCTTTGTTTGTTGTGAATGCACGGCCTCTAGTGGCCAAGATTGCATTCTGTCCCTTTAATTAAAATGTCAGGCTCATTTAATTTTCTTTATGAATTATATTTTGTTCTAAGTAGTTTTGTCACAATACTAAATATAATATTGAGCGATTCAGTTGGACCTACATGTTTCAGTTTTGCATTTAAATTTCAAAACTTTTATTTACTACCTGAACTGGCTGAACTGAACTGTTTGAATGTATGTTCATGGCATGCACAATGTCCGACAGTTACGGACACAATTACGTGAAGGTGACGTGTGCCACATGTCAAGCACTGTTTATTTTAGTAGTATATTTGCTGTATTGTATTTGTTTGTCCTTTTGATTGTGTATATATAGTTTTTTTATTTTTCATTTGACAGTGTCCTGTTTTTTACTGAAAATATACCAAATCATACCAAAACGATGACCCTAAAACTGTGATACAAGCCGAACCGTGAACAATCTGTATCGTTGCGCCCATAGTTCTGGTATACTTGATTCTGATTGGTCAGTCGCAGCATTCCAAGGTGTGTTATTGCCAAATAACAACCACTGAATACCACAGGCTCATCCAAGAATCCGTTCACATCCATATATATCCACATTCATATGTTTCTGCTTGACTGTCATGCCATGTTTTTTCACAGTTTGGTGCCATCTTGTGGCTCAATAATACGCAGGGTAGTGTATACTCCATCAGCTGTTTTTGTTTCTTTCAGCTTTGCATTTAATTAAAGAATTAACTATTACGGCTCAGAACAATGGTTTGTGTCTAATTTTTGTTACAAGTAGCCATGTAATAAGTGGGACAAAGTACATCCAGTTGATTGCTTTTACAGAATAAAGCCCTTCAGTCTTATACAACAGTGCTCTGTTTCACATTAGGCTACCAATAAACCTGTCTGGGCTTTATTCTGTTATTAACAACCTCATGGATGTATTTCATCCCAAACTTAATGTACTCTGGAAGTGGCTGGCTGTACATTTATCCCAAATGTTGCATGGTTGCTTGCCAGTCGAAAATGCATTGACATGAAATATTGTTGTAAATTATTTGACATGAGCATGTCCACTGATATGAGTGATGTTAAACAAGCACAGCAATGTAAGTAATCAGTTGAATAAACATTTGACAGCAGCATGCCATTAATAACAAGAAAGTGTTCTAGGGAACCATGACATAATAAAACAAATGCAAATGAAAGGCTTGTGAGCTTACACACAGTTCTTTAGGCTTGGAGATTACCTTGCGCATTATTCAGTCACAAGATAGCGTCAAACAGTCAGAAACACAAAGCAGACAGAAAGTAAACTGGCTGATAGAGTATACACTAACCTGCGCATTATTCAGTTACAAGATGACGCCAAACAGTCAAAAACACAAAGCA
>CAIGQV010009627.1:1800658-1812619 GCA_903798115.1 Danio jaintianensis
GTCAAAAACACAAAGCTGACAGACACTAAAACAGCTGATGGAGTATACACTAACCTGCGCATTATTCAGACACTAGATGGAGACAAACAGTCAAAAACACAAAGCAGACAGAAACAAAACCGGCTGAATGGAGCATACACTAACCTGCGCATTATTCAGTCACAAGATGGCGCCAAACAGTCAAAAATCTGTCATCTTCATCCTCGTCATCTGTGTGTTTTTACAGGAGCTGGTGGTCAATAGGATAAACTTCCAGGAGGCTGTGAGGGAGCAGATACCAGCCGCTGCAGCACGTCCCGTCAACACCGCCATAAAACAAGCTGGTAGTTGTTTTTACTAGCAGTGTTATAATATCAGTAACTAGTTACTGCATTTAAATTACTTTTTCACTGACTGGTTCAGAGAGCCGGAGTAATTGTAAATGTCTTTTTTTTTTTTTTTTTTTTGCAAATCAGGATTTTTCCTGACTCAACATAAGGCTAAGGTGGAATCCCAGTCATGAAGTTTTTGCTACTTGAAACAAACACGTTGCATTATTCTTGTAGTTTTATCAAGTAAAATATTATTTTTTAAGAAGGTTAACATAAGGTCGCTGGTTCGAGCCTTGGCTGGCTCAGTTGGCATTTCTGTGTGAAGTTTGCATGTTCTCCCAGTGTTGGCATGGGTTTCCTCCGGGTGCTCCGGTTTCCCCTACAAGTCCAAACACATGCGCTATAGGTGAATTGGGTAAGCTAAATTGTCCGTAGTGTATGTTTGTGAGTGAGAGTGTGTGGGTGTTTCCCAGTGAAGGGTTGCAGCTGGAAGGGCATCTGCTCCATAAAACATATGCTGGATAAGTTGGTGGTTCATTCCGCTGTGGCGACCCCTGATTAATAAAGGGAATAAGCCAAAAAGAAAATGAATGAATGAATGAATGATTGAAGAAGGCTAACATTACATCTAATTAAATACATGAGCAGTGCTTGAGCATCACTTTGGGTCTGTCGGTAGCCATGACTGACCGCCTGATTTTTGTCAAAAAAAACAAACAAACTAAGGTGCAAAATTTGATGTAGGCCTTCCATTCTTTATGCAGGAAAACCCCTGCAAATATATTAGCAGAATAACTCGATGTTTTAACTAAAGAAGGCTAAATAAGTCACTATAACCAAATGAGTGAAATGTGGTTTGATACATGTTTAACATTAAGTGTTATTTATTTATTTTTTAAATAAAGCTAAAAGAATTAAGAATTTAGTTAGTTTTCTGTAGGCTTTGAGATTTTATAAGGATTTTAAGTTGTATTGAGTCGAGTAATTAAGTTACTTTTTAGATAAAGTATTTAGAAAGTAATTTAAATACAATTTTGTCCTGCATAATTTAGCTCCAACTTCCTTCAACACACCTGCTTGGAAGTTTCTAGTACAGCTAGTAAGAGCTTGGTTAGCTGGTTCAGGTGTGTCTAATTGGGGTTGGAACTAAACTCTGCAGGACACCAGTCCTCCAGGACTGAGTCTGGACACTCCAAGGCTGGTGTGAGAGAGCCTGTTGGAAGTAGTTTGAAACTGTTTGAAAAAGTGTGATTAGACGTTTCTAGCAAGAATTAGCATGTTGCTAGTATGAATTAACATGTTTGTTGCATGAATTAGCATGTTTCTAACATGAATTATCTTTTGATTGACTTTTTAGACTGTATTTTTAAAGTAATTAGTAAATAGGCAGATAGCTCTAGATGTTTTAGTTTGAAGTTAACATGAATTAGCATGTTTTTACCATGTTTATAGCATGAATTAACTCGTTGGTAGCATGTTTCTAGTATGAATTAGTATGTTTCTAGCATGTTTTAACATGTTTTTAACATGAACTAGCTTGTTGCCATGCATTTAGCATAAATTAACATGTTGCTAGCATGAATTAGCATATTGTTAGCAATTAAATTACTTATTGAGTAATGCAGTTACATTTTACACAAATTTTTTAGTATGTAATTAAACCCAATTTTAATTATGTGATTAGTAATCAATTCGTGTTTTTGAAGTAACCTACCCAACACTGATTACTAGCAACCACGTAATCTGCCATATTCATTCATCAATGATAGAAATATGCGATTCGTTGTTGTCTGCTCCGGGTAGCAGTATGACATTATGGGTCAGACTACAGTACAGTAGTTTATTGACCTGCTTGTTGTCTGGTGCACCTCACCTTAAACCGAAGACACTTCCTTAACATGTGGTTGATTAGTAATTTAGACAACCCAACCCAGTGTTTTTGTATAAAAGTATTTCAGGCATACCAAAAATGTGCATGTAAATGTGGTTCTGAATAAAGCTGTTGATTTGAGTTATAAGAGCTGGACTGATCACATCTGAAGAGGAGACACCGTCTTATTGCAGACGGCCATAATTGATCCAAATAATCAATGAGAAGATCTCGTAGTGTGTGCTGTGCTTGTAATGTCTCGTAATGTTGTGTTAACCCGAGGGAAGGGATTCAATATCCATAGCTTGTTGGTTGACTAGAGGAACGTTTGTCAAATACAGTTGAAGGCAAAAAAAATGAACATAATAATTTTAATAACCAATTTCTAATGACTAATTTTTGTTTTTGTCATGATGATATTTTACTAATTAATTTACAAGATGCTAGTATTCACCTTAAAGTCCCATTATATTTTAAATTCATTTTTTTTTTAGCTAAATCAAATGGACAGATTGACAGAATACTTAAAGATTATCGCTATCACAATAAATACCAGAAAATATTGTGATTTATAATTTTAAGTCCATATCGCCCATCCCTACTCTGAACTCTCTCTCGCTTTCTTTAAATAATGAGACTTGTTAACAGGTCTTTCTAAATATCTTGCTGATGTGTGGCTGTCTCCTCTGTAGGTCCACCCCAAATTCAACAGCCACTGTTGCGGCGGCAAAGCTGGAAAGGTTCAAAAGAGTCTCTGGCCCCACAGCGACACAGTGCTTTAATTAATGATGGCCTGATTTATCGGCCCAGCAGCCCCGGGCCTCAAAGTGACCTCTCACGGCCTGCCACCTTCCCTCAAAATCTGGCTTCTGCCTCCAGCGGCCAGCGAGTGAACGCTCCCCTGTCCCGGCAGGTGCGCAGCATCACTCCTCCTCCATCTTCATGGGACTCCAATCCCTCAACTAAGCGCTATTCTGGGAACTTGGATTACCTGGTGCCCCGGATCTCCCCTGTGCCTCAGGGCCCCCGAGCCGATGGCTATATAAACCCTCAGTCCCAAAATCAGCGTGGGCTTAGCCCGGTGCCGGTGGGTCGGCAGCCCATAATCATGCAGAACTCCAACAGTAACAAGTTTAACTTCCCGCCATCCTGGCCTCAGAATGGCAGCATGCAAAGCGAATACATAAGCATTAATAGCGGTGCCCGGCAGCCGCCACCGCCTCCCTATTCCATGCACCAAACCAACAGACAGAGCCCCACGGCCCAGCAGATGCAGTCCAGCGCTCTTAACGCACCCCCAAATGGAGCCAGCCTCCCCCAGAGCATGCTGGTGCCCAACCGCAACAGCCACAACCTGGACATGTACAACCTTGGAGTAATACGGCCGCCAGTGCAGCAGGCTCAGACGCCACCCGGCCAGGACGCTTCCTCCTCATGGACCCACAACGTCCCAGGACGCTCTAACTCCTTCACCAGTGCACCAAACAGTCGGCGCCAGTGTCCCAGCTCACAGCTCTCTGCCACCACAGTGACCACAGTAACGCAGGCACCTATCCTGCAGCCGGTGAAGAGCATGCGAGTGCAGAAGCCGGAGCTGCACACTGCTGTGGCCCCTGCGCACCCGCCCTGGCTGCAGCCGCCGCCCACTGCTTACCAAGAGCTGCCCGCGCCCCCCGCACCTGCCTCTGAGGTCCCGAGCTACCAGGGCCCTCCGCCTCCCTATCCCAAACACCTGCTCCAGCAGCAGACGCCTCCACCAGGGTACGACTCCAGCCCTGCACTAAAGCCCTGCAGTAAAGAAGGGGACGCGGCGGACAACGAAAACGACACGGACAGCACCTGCTCCAGCGAGAGGGCCGAGGGCTCAGAGGAAGGTGAGGAATAGTATCTCAGATACAGATATAGTATGTCAGACTTAACAACAATGAAGAGGCTTCAAACACACAGACATGCAAAAAAACTCACAGAGTTTGACATCATCCATCGGTGACACTTTCACTGTCCCGTGTTCTGACATGATTCCTCACAGTAACATAAACAAACTGTAGCGGTAATTTTGCTCACGGCGTGCCTCGATAATAAAACCAGAAAAAAACTGTTTTGACATATCCCCAGGCTGGTTTTGTAATGGTCATCAGTATATTAATTGCATGAAATATCTTGAATTACTGCTTATGCAAAGTGTTTCTAATGCAGAGTACTCGCAGTTCTCTCTTCTGGCTGCTGTTATCAGTCTCAGACGATTCTTTTCCCTTTTTTTTGAGAGTTGTGAAAACACTATCATGCTTTTTATTTATTTATTTTTATTATTATTTGAGCAAATAGGAATACAAAAATGTATTTGTGGTACTCTCCCATTTACTGTTCTCTACGTTCACCAACTTTGATGAAAGGAAACCTGGAAATGTGACCAGACTCAGACTCAGCTGGGCACAACCAGTTCTCCTCTGGCCAAACGTCTTGGGCTTGGGGATTTCAGACTCTTTCCTACTGTGTGATTCAGCTGGACAAGCATCAAACCAAGAACCAATAGGAGAACAGAATCTGACTGCAACCCCAAACAGTATTTTTCTGGTTTTATTATCGAGGCATGAGAGCAAAATTACCGCAAATGTTTGTTAGTCTTTGCCTTAAGGTATCATGTCAGGACACGGGATAGTGAAGGTGTCACGGATGGATTACGTTAAACCCTCAAGTGAGTTTTCTTGTGTGTCCATGTCTGTATCTTTAATGTCGTTCAGTCTGGCATTATGATAACCGAGATCTTACAGTGTGACATGGAGATCATATTCCTGCAGTCTGACATGTTACAATCATGTAGGAATATTAAAATTTGCACAGTGTGAGACGGGATTGACTCTTTTCATTTAAAATAATACTTGATGACCTGATGAAACTAAACGAAATGTGTGACTACTAGGGCTAAGCAATAAATCACATGTGATTTTTCATGCACTTTTGTCTATAAAGCCATAAAATTGCGATAAGACGAACTATATGTTGTTATGTCGTGGTGGTCATGTGTTTATCAACTCCGCTGAATCAAATGAAAGCAGTTTAATCTTCTGTTTATCCTACAAACGCAAAGATTTAACATAGACTGGTATTTCCTGGGTTTCTTCTGGGTGTATTTGGTCAATAGAGAATCGCAATAGAGCGCCCTCTGGCCTTCTGGAGTAGATTTACTGCTGATCACTGTACTTTCCTCACATGACGTACAAGACAGTCGCAGCTTTTGCTAAATCGCAAATGTGATTTTATGACTCGACTGAGTATGTAAGCATCAAGAGATAATCAATCATTACACTGATGAAGGCTCATTGCAGAAATGTTTGTTTTTCTTTTTCTCCATCTGTTTATTTCATGAATTATTGACCATCTCTGTTACTTGTTATTTAAAGAGAAGAAGCAGATCACAACGTCTCCCGTGCCGGTGCGCCGTCACAAGCGCGACGAGGAGCGCAAGGGCGAAAGCAGACTCCCCATGTACTCTCCGCAGGCCTTCAAGTTCTTCATGGAGCAGCACGTGGAGAACATCCTGAAGAACCACCAGCAGAGGATGCGGAGGAAGAAGCAGCTGGAGAGCGAGATGCAGCGGGTCAGCACACTCTCTCACTGCTTTATAGTGATGGCTCGTTTTTAAATGATTCGACCATTTTGACCGAATCTTTAAAGTGACTCAAGAACGAGGAGTTCTCTCAGGGAGTGATCCGTTTAATAGCGCATGCGCACATTTGTGCAGGTGGAGGAGAAAATGAGTTTCGTTTTAGAGTCTTCAGTCATGTTTGAGTCGTTCGTTCATCACGTGAAATCATATGCAGTCAGAGCTGGAAAAAGATTTGATCTGTTGAGTCCTTGAGTTTGAGTCGTTCGTCTCTACATGCTGAACGAACGACTCAAAACCCCAAAGACTCGAAAGCTGAACTAATCATGGGTGCTTCCGGCTCAGACTGTGTGCATTGGTTAAGGTCATATGAGACACGTGAACAAACCACTCAAACTTAGACAAAATCAAAGACAAAAGACCAGGTAAACAATCAATGATTAATTTCTCTTTCTTATAGCATTCTTGATATTATATGTGTTTGGAAGCAACTTGTAACATTTTAATGATATTTTGGAAAATTGAGCGAAAAAAGATTTGTTCATCTTTGGGGATGTAACGATTCACCGTGTTGGAAATCGATTCAAATATGTGACGATTCAAACCGGTAGAAATGTTAAACGAATCGCGATACATGTTTTGAACAGAGGGGGCGCTTGTGTCCATCAGCGGCAAGCAAGAGTTGGGGCGGCAGACTAAAATGACAGCGGTGAAGTGCGGCAGATAAACACAAACTGTATGCAAATACTGCAAAAAGACGTTTACTTAAACTAACAGAACAACGAATATGATGCAGCACAGTGAAAAACTACTGTCACAGACGTCTATACGCAAAAAGCTATTAATAGAGCAAACCACGCGGACCGGAGGATTGGCAGCTCTGCTTGCTCTGACGAGTGCTAACATTACGGAGATCACACGGTGCTCCAGTGTTTTCATAACGAAAGTGAAAGCTGTTCTGTTACAGAACCAGGTATTAGATTGTATATTTTTTACCCCCTCTTTTCCAATTGAGCTGATTATATCATATATTATAATCAGTATTTTATGCCAGTGGCCAGTCCCCTGGAGCAGAGGGCCTATTGACCACCTCTGTACACACTGCTCTCGGGTTTAGGAAAGGCTTTCCTCTCCACACCAGCCATCTCAGTCCCCAGTGAAAGAGTTTTCTCATCAGCAGGGGACATTGTAAATGTGCAAAGACCTCAGCTTATACCAGAAAACATAGATATTCTGATATTTCTTTTTAAAAATGTCAAATCCCAGCACAGTCACAGATTTAGTTTGTTTGGATTAAAGAGCTTCTTTAGTTTGTATTGTTCACTTTCTTTATTTGGATTTTGTTTTAAAATTCCAACTTGGTTATTGCAGAAAATATTTTATGTTGTAAAATAAAGCGCAGCATTTGAGAAAAAAAGGGCTTTTCCTTAAATTTAAATTTGTCTCAAATAATTTTGTTTAAAAAATTGTAACTAAATCATGAAACGTGAGATTGTTATCGTGAATCGTATCGCATCGTGAGTCAGGTGAATCGTCACATCCCTAATCATCTTGATGAACGAGACTCAAAGGTCGGAGTCAGTAAAACTTCCCATTACTACTGCTTTACTCCTGCTGTTTATCTCCGATTGATTCCAACGCAAGGTTATTATAGTTTCACATTTTTAAGTGAGTTTTTATTTTGATATTATTAAAAAAATTACTATAAATTTCAGTTCAGTCTTAGTTTGTTTCATTAATGGTTTTGTTAAAGTTAGTTTATTTTTATTTTGTGATCACATTTCTGTTTAGTTTTTATAGTTTTAGTTTGAGTAATGCTAGTTCAGCAGATTTGACAGAACACATCCAGTGTCGACCAGAGCAAAGTTTGTAAAGCTTACAACATTATCGCTTGTTCTTAATAGTTTGGACAGACCCTGAATTGGAAAGCATATAAAAATGAAACCTACACGAATAAAAGTGCTTTTTTAAAGTGTTTTGGAGAAGTCGTTAAGCTTCATATTAAAGATAATATATCTTATATAGTAGCATAAATGTCTACTACATCTATTCTCAATGAAAATATAGACAATATACTGTATTTTATTTAAACAATTTTATTAATTTTATTATACAGTTGCATGCATTAAAATAAGAGTTTGATCACCGAACGTGTTAAGAAATAGAAAGGAAATGCATTTAAATCCAAACGAATGATTGCCATAAGGGGTGGTCCACCACGATATCATATTTTAAACTTTAGTTGTTTTGTAATGTAGCTGTGTGAACATAAACAACATCACTGAATGTAATATGCTCAAAGTTCAAGGCAAAGGGAGACATTGGCTTTTACAGAGTTAACTTAGCAAAACCTACAATGAACGAACTGGGGACTACAAAAAAATACATCCAGGCTGATGAGATCACAAACGCTTCAGGTTACGCGCATTTACCACGCACACACCCTGCGCAGCGAAGGGGCGTGGCCAGAGGCGCTGTAATTTTATAGCAGAGAAAGCTAAAATGCCGTCCAAGCGCTGCTTTTCCACAGAGCTTCTTCTGTTTCTGTTTTTGGCCTTCCAAAGGACACGACACAAAGCCAGAAGTGCTTGCAGTTTAATTTTAATGTAGCAACTTCCAGATTCTCTCTCAGTTCAGTGCTGGATTCGGCTGATCCCCATCCACTGAATTGGCTCTGTCACTGTCTCTCCACTCCCCCTATAGCTGGTGTGTGGTGAGCGCACTGGCGCCGTTGTCCTGTGGCTGCCGTCGCATCATCCAAGTGGATGCTGCACTCTGGTGGTGGTGTGGAGAGACCCCCCGCATGATTGTGAAGCGCTTTGGGTGTATAGCCATACACAATAAAATGCTATATAAATTTACATTACATTACAAAGACATGTAATGTATTTTTTTTCTTAGCTCATTGCATTATAACTCGCCTAGCTTGTGTTGCAGCAGAAAAATCAATCAAAGCTCCCACGGGTTGTATTACGCATCTCATGCTTTATTCTTCTGTCAACAGCGTCACTGAAATAACTTAATTCCAGCATCAGAGAAAAATAAAAATAAACATCGGTCCCACGCACATGCGCTTCTCGTGTTACATGCACACATAAAATGGCGATTCTCTTAAAGGAGCCACACCCTATTTTCACTCGTTACAGACACTTGTCAGATTTTATTTTAGAGAGCAGGCATGAGGTTCATCCTTTTCATTTTCTGTCTGATTAAGGCTCAAACTGATACTGCTAACAGCTACTCTGACTGACAGTATTTACACAGCTGAGGCAAAGCACATGCTTGTGGAGGCGTGAAGTTTTACTGGTGACGTGGAGCCGATCCGTGAATCACCGCACATTATGTTAGCTGACCAATCAGAGTCTCTTGAGGGTGGGCCTTTCAGAGGAACTAGAACGTTTTCATGTTAGCAGAGTAGCTGTATATAATCAAAGTAAGATATATGAAAAAATAACGTGATTTTCTACAAATGTAGCATGAGCACACATTGCTTTGCGTCTTAGAAACACAACCAAGCCTTAAAATTACACTCTGGACCACCCCTTTAAAAATTTTTTTTTACAAATTACAAAATTTCAACTAGATTTTATATATATACATATATATTGTTTTTCTTTAGATATTTCCTGTGTATTACATTTTTATTTAATATTTTCCCACAACAAATTAGTTTGGATCGTGGTGCAGTGGGCAGCATGTTCGCCTCACAGCAAGAAGGTCGCTGGTTCGAGCCCCGGCTGGGTCAGTTGGCATTTCTGTGTGGAGTTTGCATGTTCTCCCCGTGTTGGCGTGGGTTTCCTCCGGGTGCTCCAGTTTCCCCCACAGTCCAAAGACATGCGCTATAGGGGAATTGAATAATCTAAATTGGCCGTGTATGTGTAAAGAGTGCGTATGGGTGTTTCCCATTTCGTTTTAGTTTTTCATTTATTGCGATTTTATTTTAGTTGTTTTTCAACCAAAACTTTTACTCTTCGTTTACTAAAGTAACCTTGCTCTCTAACGTCTCCTTTCATTCTCTTCTTCCCTTTTTTCCCCCCTTCCTGTTGTCTGTCTTTCTTCTCTTTCAGTTTGTGGATCTCTTCCATACGCTGCCTTCTTTCTTTCTTTTCTTTGTCTGTTCAGCTGGTTTTCATAGTTTCAAGGTTTCCTCCGGAGTAGCCTTCTCTCGAGTGTGGTAAAGTAAAACCCTGGTACTCGGACAGCATGTGTTTGAGTCTATTTTATCACCACATCTTTTCTAAAGCCCAGTGACTTTACTACAATACACAGAGTCCTGTTATGCCCTTTTTAGAAACGCTTGATTTTGATATTGAGGTGTACTAGAAATTCTTGACCTACATTTTATCCCCCCTTTATCTTCGGCTGTGCAAATACATCTTTCCAACTTTACATTTTAACCAGAATGTTAGTTTCTGTGCTTTTGTTCATGATTGGAATCTATGTTTGATGGCAGCACTATCTTAAAAACGATTTATTTTATTAACAAAGTTGATTCAGCATGAACAGGCTTTGAATGAAACATTGAAACATGGGATTACAAAGGGCAGTTATAAATAACAAACTATTAATCTTATTTCCATCAAGAGAATATCAGCAACTGCAACAGATTTGTACAGAAAGAGAAAAGTGCATACTTTTAGGATGTAGTATAACTAGGAGAATTGGGATCATTAGTAGCTTTGCAGATTTTATAAGCATGCACAGTGATATTGCACACCAAGTATAACAAAAACATAGCTTAAAAATACCTTTTTGATCAGAATACCAATATATTTACATCACAAAAGACTGGCAGCGTTTTTATAAAGATGTTGGTTAATCAGAAAGTGTTTGGAAAGATGGTGAGGAAAACTTGCTATTTAGGCATTTCACTGGGATTTAGAACAGAGATATGACCTTATTGGGTTGCCTGCAGGTCTAAATTAAGCTCACATCTATGCCCACATGGAATTAATTCAGTCTTTACATATTAACAGATGGTCTGTGCTAATGTAGCAAAGTATTAAACATGTACTCTTAGCAAAAGTAGTATCACTTTAGACAGAATATTTAATTAAGAAACATTGTTTGATTCAGATTCAATACGAGAGAGCGCTGGGTTCTTGAAGGAAAGAGCTTGATAGGATGATTGCATGTAATCTAATAAAATGCATGCAGAAAAATTCAGTGTGACCATGCATAACAACCATGCTGAAGTGTGTAGGAAACATTGCAGTTGTAGACAGTTTAATTCAGTCTACATTCCTGGCTGTGCAAACATTAGAGCTGTAGCGTAAAAT
This sequence comes from Danio jaintianensis, assembly GCA_903798115.1. Taxonomy (NCBI): domain Eukaryota; kingdom Metazoa; phylum Chordata; class Actinopteri; order Cypriniformes; family Danionidae; genus Danio; species Danio jaintianensis. The sequence goes on from CAIGQV010009627.1 coordinate 1,811,723, forward strand.
TGTTCAAGAAATCGATTCTGAGATTTTCAAGATGCATGACTTCTCTGTCTTGAATGGATTCTGAGCATGGTTTTTAACAGCAGATGGCACTGTATGCTTTACAAACATCTGTTATCTACTTGCGTCCAGTTATTTACAACCTAAAACAATCATTAGGAAAGATTTTAGCGAATTACAAGTGTTCAGATAGATCTATGTTCCTTATGCTCCTTCTGCTTTTTTAAACTGGCCTAGAGCGCCATCTGCTGTTACAAACTTGCCTAGAGCGCTGTCTGCTGTTAAAAACTAGCCTATAGCGCTGTCTGCTATTAAAACTCTACCCTAGAACGCTGTCTGTTGTTTAAACTCTACCCTAGAGCGCTGTCTGCTGTTAAAACTCTACCCTAGAGCGCCGTCTGTTGTTAAACTCTACCCTAGAGCACCGTCTGCTGTTTAAACTGTACCCTAGAGTGCTATCTGCTGTTAAAATTCTACCCTAGAGCGCCGTCTGCTGTTGTGTAAACTCTACCCTAGAGCGCCGTCTGCTGTTGAAACTTTACCCTAGAGCACTGTCTGTTGTTTAAACTCTACCCTAGAGTGCTGTCTGTTGTTTAAACTCTAGTCTATAGCGTCGTCTGCTGTTTAAACACTAGCCTAAAGCGGCATCTGCTGTTTGTACTCTAGCCTATAACGCCATCTGCTGTTTAAACTTTAGCCTAGACCTCCGTCTGCTCTTAAAAACTTCCCTAGAGTGCCGTCTGCTGTTAAAACTCTAGCCTAGAGCGCCGTCTGCTGTTTAAAATCTCCCCTAGAGTGCCGTCTGCTGTTTAAACTCTAGCCTAGAGCGCCGTCTGCAGTTTAAAAACTACGGTAGAGCGCCGTCTGCTGTTTAAACTCTAGCCTAGAGCGCCGTCTGCT
>CAIGQV010009627.1:1867122-1892999 GCA_903798115.1 Danio jaintianensis
AGCTTTTCTGCATCTGAGATGGATAGCATACTTCGTAACTTAGCAATGTTTGTGTTAAGTGTGATTATAAATAATAGAATTGTTACTATTAGAGGCTGGTTATATTCACAGACTGTTGCCACAAGACTGTGTTTAAACTCTTTATAAAAGCGATTTTTGCACAATAGGTGCCCTTTAAAAGAATATTTCGTTCAAAAAATATAAATATGTGATTACTGTGAAATATAACGGTTTTGTGAAAATAAGTGAAATAGGGCTGTACAATATGACAAAATAAAAAGTCTATAATTTCACATGATGCTATATCGTTTATTTTGTGGTGTGGCAAAGTACATTGTGGTAATACTTTTTCATAATTTATATGAACGCAATATTACACTAAAAACAGAAACAAAAATAACAGCACGTAGAGAAGAGTTGCACACTTGCATTCATTCATTTTCCTTCGGCTTAGTCCCTTTATTCATCAGGGGTCGCCACAGCGGAATGAACCGCCAACTTATCCAGCATATGTATGTTTTACAGGGGTGTCAAAATTAATTGTTTCGTCAATGCACTGCGATGCAGATGTGGACAACTCAATATTGGTTCAGTAATAGATCATAACCGGTTATTATGTAGTGACGTCATTTATCTCATATGCCTATGTCGCGGTAGAATATTATGGCAAAGAAGGTGAGGGCGAGTAATTAAAACTACTTAACTACTCAAAACCCAGAAACTGTGTACAATTCACAGTGTGTGAGTTTACTGGCACAGTCTTTCACTGACACTGAAGTTACAGCAGAACCCAGGAACCGCTATTTCACTGTTATAGAGAAAAATGAAAGCTGTGAACTCAATTTATGCTTCTCACACTGTGGACCCTTTGACCTGCTGGCATGTTTGTGAGGTTTTCCCTCTTCTCTCTCAGCTGTTACAGCGATACTTGTGGATTCAGACATGAGTGTGTCTGCAGAGTGAGTTTTCTCCACCACATCTATCATGGATCAGCTATGATAAACGCAGCCATTTATCAGTGTACGCGTTACTGTTTGGTGAACAGCGCCAGAGCCATGGTGACCGTCAGAGCCAATTACAGCCCTTTCTGTTGAGTGGGTGAACACAATGACCAATCACAGGCATTTAAGAACTTGCTCGACAACGTTCAAAAAGTGATAATATTTACATTTGTTTATTTGCTTTAAATGCGCATGTTGTTCTGTCCATGAACTTGTACTTGATACATTCAGTGTTTTCTTTGAGCAGGTCAAATTAAAGGTACATTTAAAGGTACATTTAAAGGTACAATTATCAATTTTAATACAAGAATTCTTGTGCTGTGAAGTAAAATATAATTGTGTATGGAAAGCATCATCAATGCACCGTGATGCACCGAGATATCGAATTGAACCGAATCGATGACATGATAATCGTAACTGAACCGAACCATGAGACCAGTGTAGGTTCACACCCCTAATGTTTTACACAGCGGATGCCATGTTGTAATCATTCATTTTTAAAAGTGTTTTATATTTCATTAACATTTATTTTATATTTCTACATTCTTAATCAAAGCATTTGCCCTAAAGTTGTAAATAAAGTGAGAAAAATAATCTCATATATTAATGAGTATATACTTTAAAATGTATAAAAGAAATAGTCCTTTACATGTGGTCACTATATACAGTCAAGCCTGAAACTATTCATACCCCTGGCAAATTCTGACTTAAAGATACTTTTGTTCAAGCAAGTTTGTTTTTGATTGGAAAAGATTTGTGTCAGCACAACAACGATCCAAAACACACAGCAAAAGAGGTGAAGAAATGGTTAGCAGACAAAAACATTTCCGTTTCGCAGTGGCCCAGCCAGAGTCCTGACTTAAATCCAATTGAGAATTTGTGGAGGAGCTAAAGATCAGGGTGATGGCAAGGAGATTCCCCAACCTAAAAAAAAAAAAGAGTACATGCAAAAAGCTGGTCAGCAATTATAGCAAGCGATAAAGCCAATAAAGGCTTTTCTACTGATTATTGAGAAGGGTATGAATAATTTTGGATTTTTTGTTCAAAGGTAATGTCAGGTGTCTATTCCATGTTGTCATCATGTGATCCCTTTGTTCTGTTTCCCGCCGTTTTCTAATGTTGATTGTTTTCACCTGTGTTTCATTATCCCTCATGTGTATATATACCCCCTTAGTTTAGTTCCTCCGATTGTCCAGTATTGTATTGCCACAGTGTGTTGTCCATGTTCCAGTGTCGCCGTCTTCCCGTGTCTCCATCTGCCAGTGAGTGTTTATAAATAAATCTTCGTGTTTGATAACTCCCGTGTTTCCTGAGCCTTTGTGAGTAGACAACCGGGACAGAATACTGGACCACAAACAGTTTGCGGCGTACTTTCCCCCGTTTTTCTTTTTAGTCTTTTTTGCCCCAGTGTTTTCTTTTCCTCTCCCTCGTGTTCCCATGGACCCCATCGACAGCCCCTTATTTCTTCCCCTCCTGCTGGAGCAGGGGGAAAGCAGCCTCGAGGACCATACAAGACGGTCGTCCGAAGATGGTCCTCGGGGCAATATCGCCGCTTATGTGGAGTGGATTCTGGCGAGGAATGGAGCAACATTCATCTTCTGTAAGGAGGAAGAGCTCGCCAGCGCCACTCCCGACCCAGTGACCAGCCAAACACCACCCACCTGCAGGGAGCGTTTGCCAGAGCCCACCGCAGACGGAGAGCCACCCGCGGTGTACGAGCCATCGCCATCTAGAGCGACAGAGCGGAGTTACACCGAGCAGGAGGAGCTCAACAGGCCGTCTGACCAGGTGTGTGAGCCGGCAACATCGCCGAAAGGGGGAGTCCTGGTGGACCTCAGCGGCTCATGCGAGAGTCCCGTCCACCCCCCCTCTGCAGATGTGCAACCGCTGGACACTGGGAAGTTGCTCACCGACTTCTGGAGCGAAGTCAAGCCCCTTCCGCTGTTTCCAGACAGCAGAGACGTATCTCCGCGTCAACTGTTTCCACACAGTTTTTTAGTTCCTGAATTTCCCGATGCCCCAAGCTCCAGAGTCGTGAGTGACTTCCCACCCATCCCACCCTCTGCACCTCTACTCACACCTATGACTGCAGCCAGTCAACCAGCTCCAGCGCTGCTCCAGTCAGCCAGCCCCCCAGCTCGACCTCAAGCTCCAGAGGTGGAGCTCGCTCTGAGGTACTGCCTGCCAGCATCGCCCTCTGGAGGGTGTCGCCCAGCGTCAGCTCCTCCAGCCTCCGAGCTACGGACTCCACCTCGGCCCTTCGACCCTTGTGCTCCGCATTGGCTCCCTCCTCCCTCATCTCCGCCGTGGACCGTCAGTCCACCAGCTTCACCAGGCTCCCTCGTTCCTCCGGCTCCGCCTTGGTCAGTCGTCGCCCTTCCTACACCTCTGGACTACACTCCTCTGGCTGCGCCTCGTCGCTCCGTCCTGCCAGCTGCGTTGAGCTCCTCCTTCCCTCCAGCTACGCCTTGGTCCTCTGTCGCTCTGGCTCCGCCGCGGGCTTCCGGACCCCCGCCGTCGCCTCGCTCGGGTGAGCCGTCTGCTCCACCCCGGCCCTCCGGGACCTCGGCGTCACCTTCACCCTACGGCTCTCTGTCTCCTCCTTGGGCTCCACCGCCATCAGCGGCGTCTCCCTCAGTCGGCCCCCTGGAGTCGGCAGCCACTCCTCCTTCCATGGTCCCTTCCTTCCTCGACTCCGCCCTGGGCCGTCCTTCTGGCTGTGTCCTGGGTCATCCTGCTCCAGCTCCCTTCCTGGTTCCTCCCTCCTGAAACTCCTCCCTGGCCCCTCCCCTCTCACCCTCCTTTATGTTATGTTGAAGGCGCGAGGACGCGCCTTCAAAGGGGGGGGGGGGGTAATGTCAGGTGTCTATTCCATGTTGTCATCATGTGATCCCTTTGTTCTGTTTCCCGCCGTTTTCTAATGTTGATTGTTTTCACCTGTGTTTCATTATCCCTCATGTGTATATATACCCCCTTAGTTTAGTTCCTCCGATTGTCCAGTATTGTATTGCCACAGTGTGTTGTCCATGTTCCAGTGTCGCCGTCTTCCCGTGTCTCCATCTGCCAGTGAGTGTTTATAAATAAATCTTCGTGTTTGATAACTCCCGTGTTTCGTGCCTTTGTGTGCAGAGCGCACCGTGACAGGTAAATAAAAGCTGAGAAATTTTTTTTCTCACAACGATGCCTCTTGTACATTATCTTTTGGGAGAAGCCTGTGTCATTTTTCCAGTCAAAGAATTCTTTCTGGTTAACTTTAAATGAGAATTTCCCAGGGGTTTGAATAATTTCGGGCTTGACTGTATATATAAACTATTAATTGATTGAATTTACAGAAAAGGTTCTATGTTGTGGTATATATTGTCATGAGGATATGAGATGTTTGTTAAATCGCCCAGCTCTAATGTGTAAAATAAGTTCTGTGTTACTCAGTTACAGATACCCATGACGTTCTTCTGTTCAGCACAAAGGGAGATGTTTTCAGGAAACTCCAGACCAGGAGCATAACTCATGTATTATATTTCAGGTCAGATGTTGAACAGACCACCGTGTTTTACAGCCACTGCTGGATGGTCTCTATTGAAACTGATAGGTGTGAAGGTGTTTTTTCACCTCACATCTCTTTCTGCCTGCTGAACAGACCGTGTTTCGTAATGCAAACTGAAATTTGTTTCCATAATCCTTATCTGTGTTTGGGCAACCATATGAAGGGGAGTAAATACTGAGTAAATATTCATTTTTGGGTGAACTATACCTTTAAAGGGGACCTATTATGCCCCTTTATACAAGATGTAAAATAAGTCTCTGATGTCTCTAGAGTGTGTGTGTGTGTGTGAAGATTCAGCTCAAAATACCACACTAATAATGTTTTATAACTCTGAAACTGACCCTTTTAGGCTTTGATCCTAATTGTGGCGTTTTGGTCACTGTCGCTTTAAATTCAAATGAGATTGTGCTCTTTTCAAAAGAGGGCGGAGCTACAAATGCCTGTGTGTCAGCATAGCGGCAGATTCAAAAACAAGACTAGCATTATCAATGTGAAAAAGTGTGCAGAAGTGTCTCAGAATGCGTCAGTCTATGGAGACTCCAGTGATCATTTGTGCATCTAAAACTCCACATTAATAATCCTCTGGCATTATCTTCAGCAGGTGAAAACGGGCGGACTGCTGCTTCTCACTCAGGGCAGTCTATGCTAATAAGGGAGAGATGGTCACTAGTGGGCGGGGCTTTCTCTCTCTGATGACACGTACAAAGGGAGAATGTCAATCAAAGTGTTTCTGCAGACGGTTTTTATCAAGTCTGATTATAAATAATATAATTAATTAATTTTTACCATTATAAGCTGGTTATATTCACACACTGCTGACACACAACTGTTTAAACCCCTTATATAAGTGATTTTTGCATAATAGATGCCCTTTAAGGGGAGCCAAGCTCAATCTAGCTCCCTTGTAGCTCTCTCCTAGTTACGACAAACCCTATACCAAAGACCAGTCCAGTAAAGGTTTGCTAAATAATGGGAAATGTTAGATGTGTTTGGAGCATGGCAGAGAGCCAGGGGGAGTAACACACACCACGCTGCCTTTCTAAAGGGATTGCTCGCTCAAAAATGAAATTAACTCCCTATTTACTCTCCTTCAAGTGGTTATGAGTTTCTTTCTTCTTTTAAACACAAGATATTTCAAAGAAAGCTGAAAACCTCTAACCACTGACTTCCATAGTAGGAAAAACGAATACTACAGAAGTCAATGGTTACAGGTTTCCAACATTCTTCAAAATATCTTCTTTCGTGTTTAACAGAAGAAAGAAAGTCTTGGAAACAAATAAAGGGTCAGTAATTTAAGACATTGATTTTAGGATGAACTGTGCCTTTCATTGGTGTATAATGGCTGTCCATAACTAACGCTGTGAGAATCACCACAGTATAAAGCAGGATTGACTGATGTTTCAGAAATGTGTTTTCTCGCTCTCAGGGTGACCAGACGGCTTTACACAGAGCAGCGGTGGTGGGAAACACAGATGTCATTTCAGCCCTCGTTCAGGAAGGATGCACACTAGATAGACAAGACAAGGTAAATATACTTTATCTCAGGTTCACATGTGCTAGAGAAAAGTTACTGTAGCGGGAGTTGTACTGCTTTGTTTACTTCACCTTCCATTGCAAATGTGTAAATAAAAGATAACAGACAGTCATCCGGTTTTTAATAATAAATAATGAAGATGAATTCTGACAGCGCACTGAGAGAAAGTAGACAGCACATTATCCTACTTACTACACCAGCAGTTGCCAAATACATGAGTGCACATGCAGTATTGATTAGAGTCTAAATGTTTTAACTTCTTTGTCAGGACAAATGTTGAGGTTGACTTGAGAAAGTCTGAGGAAGTTTTACGGCTTTCAGCTTGAAGTAGCATGAAGTTTAAAGAAGTAGTTTAAAGCTTGGATTTTTGATAGCAAGACGGTCTGCCAGATAGATGGATTCTCATTTCTAGCATGTTGCTAACATGTTTTCACAACTAAATGCTGTTAACATTTTGATGAAGCTGCTGTCATAATTTAGCAAAATTGTTTTATTTTGCACTACCATTACCAGCAAGTTTTATCGTGTTGCTAGCTTGAGTTTGAACTCGTCGTTAGCATGTTCTAGGCTCGTTGCTAGGCTTAGCTAGTGATATACACTGTATATAGATGGATGGATGGATGGATGGATGCATGTTCTTGACATGAGTTATCAATACTAACATATATGTAAGGCATTACTAGCATGTTTTTAGAAATGTTTAGCAATTTCATGTTGTAGCATGATAGCACATTTATAGCATATTTGACATGCTACCATGTCAGATAATCATGTTTTGACTATCATAATTTAGTATAATTGTTTTATTTTTCTGTGCCTGACGATCGGGTTGTCGTGGTCCTAATCTTTGACCACCACCCGTTCCACAATGCACCGGCCCCTTACGGCTCCCCCTGCAGGTAGTGGCTCCACCGGAAAAAGGTGGTTTGCCATCTCCAGGTTGGAGGAAAGTCCTTACCCCAGGTGGAGGAGTTTAAGTATCTTGGGGTTTTGTTCACGAGTGAGGGAAGGATGGAACGTGAGATTGACAGGCGGATTGGTGCAGCGGCAGCAGTAATGCGGTGGATGTACCGGTCCATTGTGGTAAAGAAAGAGCTGAGCCGAAAGGCAACGCTCTCGATTTAGCGGTCTATCTACGTTCCTACTCTCACCTATGGTCATGAGCTTTGGGTCATGACCGAAAGGTCAAGATCTCGGATACAAGCGGCCGAAATTAGTTTCCTTCGCAGGGCGCACCCTTATAGACAGGGTGAAGAGCTCTGTCACCCGGGAGCATAGATATACTAGATGTCGCCTGGCCTATTGTTGTCTATTGGAAGGAATGCGTCAATAGAGCCGCCATTTTAGTACAGGGTAGCGCTCCTTTGAAATGAATGCGGGACCAAGGTGCAGTGGAGGACTGTGGCCATCCAGAGCCAGAGATATACACATATATACATATATCTATGATCGGGAGTTTTCCCCCGTGGTCAGTACGAAAAAAAAATGTAAAAAAATTTCATTACGAAATTATAATTTGACATCACTTTTCTACGTCGATAGATCAGTGACCGCACGGGCATTGCTGATAAAGAGTGTGTGTTTGTGTGCATGGAAATGTATTATCCTCTCTCCCTGTTAAATTTGATCTAATCCGTGTCCTGAAACACCCCCCCTCTCCTGCTTTCACTTCTCATTGTAACGGAGGGAGCGATTCGTTTGTGAATGAATCCCCGTTATGAACGACTCGTTCACTCAGCCGACAATAATACAAGTTTCTATCACCGCAGCGTCTTGTTGTCATATTTCTTTTTCAATGTTTGCTGATTTTATTCAACCAAACTAGCATAAGCCTAGAATTCAGTGCAAGTTGATGCTACTTTGCCTTATGATCAGTGCAGTAAGAGACTGTATTATCATCAATAACGTTACTTGTTGAGCACAAAAGTTTGTAACATGTAAAAAACGAAATCTTACCTATGAAATGTTCTGCCTTTGTGCTTTGTTTTCTTTGTTTGCTCGTTACTACACCCGTAAGCAGCGCTAAAGTCCAGCATCTTCACATTGGCACACGGTCTTGACTAGTGCGGTTGAATGATGTTTGTAGTGGGAGCCCTGTACAAATATGGCGGCGCTATTGACGCATGCTGAGGGTCCGTATGCGATATCTAGTGTATATATCTATGACCCGGGAGGAGCTCGGAGTAGAGCCGCTGCTCCTACACATCGAGAGAAGTCAGCTGAGGTGGCTCGGGCATCTGTTTCGGATGCCTCCTGGACGTTTACCTAGGGAGGTGTTCCAGGCATGTCCCACCGGGAGGAGGCCTCGGGTAAGACCCAGGACATGCTGGATCCCCCCGGAGGAGCTGGAGGAAGTGTCTGGGGAGAGGGAAGTCAGGGGTTCTCTCCTAAGACTGCTGCCCCCGCGACCCGGCCCTGGAAAATCGGTTGAAAATGAATGAATGAATGAATGTTTTTTTTTGTAGTGTAATTTAGTATGCATCTTGCAAGGTTCTAGCATGGATTAGAACCTTGGCCAGCATGTTTTATCGTGTTGCTAGTTAGATTTTTAACCCATTGTTTGCATGTTCTAGGCTTGTTGCTAGGCTTAGCTAGTGATATACACTGCATTCAGACAGACAGACAGACGGATGGATGGATGTGCTAACATGAATTATCAATACTAACAAGTTTTAGCATATGGAAGGCATTACTACCCAGGTAGCAAAGTATTCTGGCCCAGATTTGGCATAAAGCTGGCACAGGAGGCAGTCATCCAGCACTGGCATACAGCATCTGGGCCAAACATGGCCCGGGTTTGGCAGACGTGGCACCGTCTTTAAGGCGGCACACAAGATTTGGGCCAGATGTAAAATGTAGTATTTGGCCCAAATGTTAATAATTGATATGTGGGCCACGTAAGTTTGGCTTTTCTTGACCCACATTTAAAATACATTGAAATAATTTTTGAGTAAAGAAAAAAATTCTACCAATCAGGTCGCTTCAAGAAAAAGTACGCCCATAGTGTGCTTAAAGCGCAATGCTTCATGGGTTTATCAATTTCATTGCAATTGTGATACACCAACCTATCTGGCCCAGTTCATGCCCAGTTATGAGTTATTAACTTGGCTGATACTTGGCCCAGATATGGTCCATGTTTGGCCCTTGTCTGGAAGCCAGACTTTGGTCCAGTCATGTACTGTAATTCACTGCGACATGTGAGCCAAGCAAAAGCTGATTGTGTGGGCCAGAGCTGGGCCAGAGAAATTTCGCTACGTGGGTAGCATCTTTCCATGAATTTTTAGCAATTTCATGTTGTAGCACGTTAGCACATTTATAGCATGTTTGACATGTTGCTGTTCTGACAGATTAGCAGAGTGCTAACATGTTTTCTTGACGGAACACTATTAACATTTTGACTATTATAATTTACCATAATTGTTTTCTTTTTGTAATTTAGTATGCATCCTGCAAGGTTCTAGCACAAATGATAGCATTACCGGCATGATTTATTGTGTTGCTAGCTTGATTTTTAACACATTGTTAGCATGTTTTAGGCTCATCTAGTGATAAACAGTATATGGATGGATGATGGACAAACAGGCAGACAGAGTTTGAAGTTTTTAATGTTTTCTTTATGCACCGTGGTTTACTTTATGTTTATGTGTTTGTTCTCAGGATGGGAACACAGCGTTACATGAGGCTGCGTGGCATGGCTTCAGTCTGTCTGTCAAGCTGCTGGTGAAGGCTGGAGCAAACGTTCACGCTAAAAACAAGGTCAAATCTGTGATGCATGAGCCTAATTTTTTATGCCGGATTCAAAGGCTATATTCATTCATTCATTTTCTTTTCGGCTTAGTCCCTTTATTAATCACCGTCAACTTATCCAGCATATGTTTTACGCAGCGGTTGCCCTTCCAGCTGCAACCCATCACTGGGAAACATCCATACACACTCATTCACACTACGAACAATTTAGCTTACCCAATTCCCCTATAGCGCATGTCTTTGGACTTGTGGGGGAAACCGGAGCACCCAGAGGAAACCCACGTGAACACGTTGAAAACATGCAAACTCCACACAGAAATGCCAAATGAGCCGGCCGAGGCTCGAACCAGCGACCTTCTTGCTGTGAGGCGACAGCGCTAACCACTGTGCCACCGTGACGCCAAGGCTATATTATAATGCTTAATTATGAACCATTCAATCCCCTCTACCCAAACCTCTCCAATTAACCAATTCTCTCTGTCAATGCTTTTTATCTCTGAGATATATCCAGAGATTAGTCCTGATTGCTGTTTTTTGTACCAAACGAGAAAAAAGTTTTTCACGCTTTTGTTGTAGATGAAGACCTTTATTTGATGTGTTAGAAAATTAGGTTCAGATCTTTTAATGAGTTTTTTTTCTCAATGCAAATGTTTATTTGTGTGTCTTAAATATGTAAGAAGAAGAGCTTCTGAGCATCAGTTGTTTAATTTTATTGTGGGCCAATCAAAATGGCAATTTATGTGAGCAGAAAGAACAAGATTGAAATGTCTGATTGAAAGATCTTGTATTTCCGCCCAAGATGTCTTGATGGTTTTTACCAAGTCGAGAGTAATGACAGGATTTAGTTTTTATCAAAGTCATCTTTTGAATTTAAATGGTGTAGTGGAAATGTAGCGTGCTTAATATTTGAAGAGATGTTCATCTATATTAAATGTAAGGAAGTATGTTTTAACCTGTTTTATGAAGTGTTTATGAAGTATATGCTATATGTATTTGTCTGTAAGAACTTACTGAGTTTTTTTTTTTATAAATGTAAACGTTTTATGTTCTTGTGGATTGTAATAAAATGTATTTCCAAATTCTCTCTGTCTCTCTCTCAGGCTGGAAACACGGCTCTTCATCTGGCCTGTCAGAACGGTCATGTTCAGAGCTGTAGAGTCCTGCTGCTGGGCGGCTCTCGGCCCGACTGCAAGAACAGTGTATGTATTCACTCTCTCTTTCTCTCTGTGTGCGTGTGTGTGCTTGTCATCTGTACTCTGAAACGTGAAGCAGAAGTCATTTGTCTTGTGTGCCCAGGTAGGCGACACGTGTCTGCATGTGTCTGCCAGATACAACCACGTGAGCGTGATTCGAGCGCTCCTGGGCGCCATCTGCTCTGTCACCGACAGAAATCATGTAAGTAACAAGTAAAACATTTATTTTCTTTCTCATCCTGGCATGAAAACACTGTTTCGGTAACCAGAACGTTTGTGCTATTCTTCATTATGATCACTTACTTTCATGTATTTTGGGAGAAGTTGAGGAATTGACGTGTTGTAAATCCAGCAGCTCTAATCTCTCCACTGCAGCGCAGACTAACATAGCGGCACCCATCAACCATTATAGGTCAACTATGATCATTATTAAGATGTTTAAACAAAGAAATACAGTGATACAAAAAAAAATTCTTTCAACACAGGATTCGACGCAAAGTATTTATTCTACTGGCCCTTGGCCCTGCCAAAATTTTCACTGGCCCCATCAAAAAAAAAGAAGTTAATAGCTATTTCTTAGCCACATATTTTAAATAATGTGTCAAAAGCCAAACATAATTGTATACATGCACTTTTTATTCAGGATAGCATATAACACATATATATATATATATATATATGCGAAAGTGTGCACTTTAATTTTGACACCCACAGACATTGTCATCAAATATAATCAGACAGGTTAGACTTTCTCATAGCCTCATTTCAGTTGTCAAGGGTTGTAAAAATCTGTATATTGAATCAATCAATCTATTAAAAAAACGTTGGCTACAATTATGCATTATGGGCTTAAATTATAGAGAGAAATAACAGATGAACCGAGACTGTAGTCAGATCATGAAGCAGATCAATGTTGATCTTTCTTTCGAGGTGTCAGTGCACAAATGAACAAAACAATAGGCCTAATACAAAATATTATAAGATTAAAATATGAAAAAAATGATCAGATGGTAATTTCTGTCACTTTTCCTAACGGATAAACAGCACTCGCCACTCTGTAATATTTCAGCATGCTTTCACTTTCGTATTCGACATGAAACGCACATTTGCTGGTAGGAATGACATCCTGCACCCCACTCATATTTCTCTCTTCATATAGCCGTATATATGGCTATTACACATCCATAATACACTGTCATATAGCCTGGTTCGTTAGTTCGTTGGATCGTTTTGCTTTCTCACTACAATCGATCCGCTCCAGAGTTCGTTTCAATCGAGCCGAGACCACGATCGGGCCAGTAATGATGCTGTGTACTGTCCCGAGCGTATCTCACCCTGGCCCCGGGCCATCGAGCAGTCCTTATTGTCGAGCCCTGCAACACATTTCTAAACATAATAGTTTTAATAACTCATTACTAATAACTGATTTCTTTTCTCTTTGCCATGATGACAGCACATAATATCTGACTAGATATTCTTCAAGATACTAGTATTCAGCTTAAAGTGACATTTAAAGGCTTAACTAGGTTAATTAGGTTAAAGTTAGTGTAATCAGGCAAGTCATTGTATAACAGTGGTTTGTTCTGGAGACAATCCAAAACAAATATTGCTTGAGGGGGCGAATAATATTGACCTTAAAATGGTTTAAAAAAATTAAGAACTGCTTTTATTCTAGCCGAAATAAAACAATTAAGACTTTCTCCAGAAGAAAAAATATTATAGGAAATACTGTGAAAATTTTCTGAATCTGTTCAACATCATTTGGGAAATATTTGAAAAAGAAAAACAATCACAGGAGGACTGCATTGTTTACTTCAACTTTGTGTTTTTTCACATATTTGAGAATCACAATTTCAAATATTTGCACAAATATCAATGTGAGCCATGAATATTGATCAAGAGGATCATGCAGAACCTTTGCATGCACAAATATAGCGAGACACTCTCCCAAAATTTTAACCCCAGAAAACAACACTTGTAGTCTGAACGAGTCGTTCGTTGTAGTTGTGGAAAAGAGGATTTAAAAAACGAAATAGTTTTCCATTTGTGTCTGACTTTGAGATTTGTAACTTTGTAGATCTGTTTGATGCTCAAGCATACACACTACACTCTGACTTACATTTAAAAAGTGAAAAGGCACAATAGGACCTCTTTAAACATCATTTTGCTCATTCTCTAACTCTGCATCTGCTTTGCTGTTCAGACAGGAGACACGGCTCTGCACATCGCAGCATCGCTGAACCACAGGAAGACCGTCCGCATGCTGCTGGAGGCTGGAGCCGACAGCCGCATCAAAAACAACGTCAGCACCTTCCTAGTAGCACAAATGCCTCCAAATACAAGCTGAAGACAAAATTATTAGACATTTTCATTCTTTTTTTCATGTATTTCCTAAGTGATGTTTAACAAAGCATGGAAGTTTTTCACAGTATTTCCTAGAGAAAGTCTTATTTCTTTTATTTTGGCTGTGAAAAAGTTTTAAATCTGCTAAGGTTAGTATTGTTATTTTTCTTGATTGACTACAGAACAAACCACTGTTGTCCAATAACATGCCTAATTAACCTAGTAAAGCCTTTAAATGACACTTTAAGCTGAATACTAGTATCCTGCAAAATCACTAGTCAAATATTATGTGCTGTCATCATGGCAAAGACACAAGAAATCAGTTATTAAAACTATTATAGTTAAAACTGTGAAAAAAAAATCTTCTCTCTGATAAACAGCACTTGGGAAATATTCCAATTGGGCTGATAATTTTGTCTTTAACTCTATGATATGTTGGTAAAGTTTCACAAAATGCACCTGAGCGTAATTTATATCTTAACTCAAGTGCTCTTTGGTTTAAATGGCACCGATTTTTGATGGAAATACATCCTCTGACGTAGTATTGAGATTTGTTTCAGTAATGCATTAATGCTGATTTAATATTTAGTTGCATCAAAGGGCTGCAAAACATTGGCCAAGCTGTTGTTCTGCTTGTCAGATTATGTTTCTGGCATCAAATTTAGGTGTGTTAAATAAATACATTTCATGGCAGGAAAATCCCATTAGAAGACATACTGTAGGTGATTATCTCTTCAGAATCAGAATCAGAATCAGAAAGAGCTTTATTGCCAGGTATGTTCACACATACGAGGAATTTGTTTTGGTGACAGAGCTTCTACAGTGCAACAGAATTACAGAGACAGGACAAAAAACAGATAATAAATATATTTAAAAAATGAAAGTTGTAGTGAATGCAAATATACAAATTGACAAGTGTATGTACAGGAATATTACTATATACAACAGCAGCTGTTATGTGCAAATTAGCATGTAAAATATGTTGTTAAATATGTGTTTGTGTATAAAAAGTGTATAGCAGTAGTGATGTTTGTTCCATAATTACTATCATCAAGTGTTCATGAGATGGATTGCCTGAGGGAAGAAACTGTTTCTGTGTCGGGCTGTTCTGGTACACAGTGCTCTGTAGCGTCGACCAGAAGGTAAAAGTTCAAAGAGGCAGTGTGCTGGGTGTGAGGGGTCCAGAGTGATTTTGGCAGCCCTTCTGCTTGCTCTGGATAAGTACAGTTCTTGGAGAGTAGGGAGGATTGTACCAGTGATTCGCTCAGCAGTCCGAACTATTCGACGTAGTCTTCGGAGGTCGGATTTGGTAGCTGAGCTAAACCAGACAGTTATTGAAGTGCAGAGGACTGATTCAATGATGGAGGTGTAGAACTGTTTCAGCAGCTCGTTTGGAAGGTTGAACTTCCTCAGCTGACGAAGGAAGTACAACCTCTGTTGAGCTTTTTTGACAATGGAGTCAATGTGAGTGTCCCACTTCAGATCCTGAGAGATGGTGGTGCCCAGGAACCTGAATGACTCCACTGCTGCCACAATGCTGTCCATGATGCTCAGTGGGGGGAGAGCAGGGGGGTTTCTCCTGAAGTCCACTATCATCTCCACTGTTTTGAGCGTGTTCAGCTCCAGGTTGTTGTGACTGCACCAGACAGCCAGCTCCTTAACCTCCTGTCTGTAAGCAGACTCGTCACCGTCCTGAATGAGGCCGATAAGTGTGGTGTCGTCTGCAAACTTCAAGATTGTGACAGAGGCGTCCTTTGAGGTGCAGTCATTTGTGTACAGTGAGAAGAGCAGAGGGGAGAGGACACACCCCTGGGGGGCGCCAGTGCTGATTGTGCGGGTACTGGATGAGAATTTTCCCAGCTTCACCAGCTGCTGCCTGTCCGTTAGGAAGCTGTTGATCCACTGACAGACAGAGTTGGGCACGGAGAGCTGAGTTAATTTGGGCAGGAGAAGTTTTGGGATGATAGTGTTGAAAGCCGAGCTGAAGTCAACAAACAAGATCCTCACATAGGTCCCTGGTCTGTCTAGGTGTTGCAGAACATAATGCAGTCCCATATTGACTGCATCATCCACAGACCTGTTTGCTCTGTAGGCAAACTGAAGAGAGTCCAGTGAGGGTTCAGTGATGTCCTTCAGGTGGGCCAGCACCAGTTTTTCAAAAGACTTCATGACCACAGATGTTAGCGCCACTGGTCTGTAGTCATTAAGTCCTGTAAGTTTGGGTTTCTTTGGGATGGGGATGATGGTGGAGCGTTTAAAGCAGGAGGGCACTTCACACAGCTCCAGTGATCTGTTGAAGATCAGGGTGAAGATGGGGGCCAGTTGGTCAGCACAGGATTTTAGACAGGCTGGTGTTACAAAATCTGGGCCTGGTGCTTTTTTCCTCTTCTGTTTTTGGAAGACCTGGCGCACATCATCTTCACTGAACTGAAGTGTTGGGGAGACGGGTTGTGGTGGAGGTGTTGATGGTGGTGTGAAGAGCAGTTCAGAGTGGGTGTGGGGTGTTTTCTCAAACCTGCAGTAAAACTCATTCAGGTCGTTTGCAAGTCGTTCGTTGTCTACAGTGCTGGGGGATGGTTTCTTGTAGTTTGTGATGTTTTTCAAACTTTTCCACACGGATGCTGAGTCGCTGGAAGAGAACTGACTCCTTAGTTTCTCAGAATAGTTCCTTTTTGCCACTCTGATCTCCTTTTCCAGTGTGTATTTGGCCTGTTTATACAAGGCCCTCTCCCCATTCCTGTAAGCAACCTCCTTGGCCTGACGCAGCTGTCTGAGTTTTACAGTGAACCACGGTTTGTCATTGTTGTATGTGAGTTGAGTGAGTTGAGTGATTCACCACTCCAAATTTAAAACGTGATCTGAGATCATTTATGGCAGCAGTATCATAAAATGGACTACCATAAACCTCAGTAAATCGCTGTGCAGGATAACATTTTCAATACTTCCCTCCCATAAATATGGCATCTGAAAGGGAAACTCTGACAAATGTGTGTTTAATAAGGTACTTCTTTTATAGACAGAGATTTCCCTGTCTTTGTTTAAAAGTAAATTTTCTATCCACATTAATTTGCAAAATGCACTGTGATGCACATGGAATATGTGATGTGTTTCCTGCGAACTTGAGAAATATGCTCATGTCTTCTGCACTTAGTATTAACACAGCCATGTTGGTCAATCAGAAAGCAGAAAACAGCACACACGCTGACATCTTCAGGCTAAAACTCTGGTTGTAGTGTCCACTCGACCACACTATACCTGGAGTTTCTCAAAATCTTCACCCTGGCTGGAGTTTTCAGAAAGTTTTGGTTTGTCACCTGATTCTGCTTTTTCGTGTAGACGAACAGCCAAACCATGTAGAAAAAACTGCGGATTTGAAAAATACCTGTGTTCATGTGGACCGAGCCTGAGAGCCTCAGAAATTACACTGATGGTTCACCTGAAAATTGAAATGACCAGTGGTGGAAAGAGTACTGTAAAATCATACTCAAGTAAAAGTACCGTTACTTGCCTAAAAATGTAGAGTAAAAGTATCTGTTGCAAATATTACTCAAAGTAGGAGTAAAAAGTAGACCTTTCAAAAGTACTCAAGAGGAGTGAGTGGTGAGTATCACACTGTGAAAAGCTGATGCATTTACATGTAATTTGTGGATGTGTGTAAACGTAACATTCTGTAGTGCATTCAGTTATTGCCCAGCAGGCACACAACGTCATAAGATGTTAATATTAGGTTAGATTTAGGTTGTAATGTCAGGTGACCAAAATTCAATGCCTAGCCAGCGTCTAAGGACAGCGTTATTTTGATGTCCAATAATGACGTCAAATGACGCTGATATTTGGTCGATTTTAGGTTGTGTTGGAAAGTGACCAAAATCCAACGTCGAGCCAAGATCTTAAACCAACGTCATATTAACATCAAACACTGACATTTATTCGTCAGGTATGGCAACCAAAATCCAACGTCTGATAGACGTCATATAGGTAACATCCACACAACGTCAAGCTGTAACATCATTAGATGTTGATATTTGGTTGGTTTTAGGTTGGACGTTGAACATTGACGTCAACCTGATTTTCATTTCCAAACAAAATGCAGCGTCCCCATGACGTTAGGGTACAACGACAATCTAACGTCATGTTGACATCTTGTGCCTGCTGGGTGTTTAAGGCTATTTCGGTCATCATACAGTAAACATCCGTCATCTTCTCATCAGTGACATGCATCTAAACAGTCTCTGGGTCGATGCGTGTAAAGATTTTGGACATCTTCTTGGACACTTTTAATGCTTCCAAACAGTTTGCTGCAATTATGAAGCGCACATGTCTTGAGGTAGTTCATTATGATGCGATTTACCTTCTATGTGTGATTTGATTGGACAGGAATCACAGGACTGATTCTTCTAATCCCCATAGAGAAGAATAAATAAAGTAGTGACGGCAGGTTGAAGGAAAGTAGTGGAGTAACAGTACCGATACTGCACTAAACATGTACTCGAGTGAGAGTAAAAGCACACATTTTTAAAACTACTTAGTAAATTACAATTCCTGAGAAAAACTACTCGATTACAGTCATTTGAGTATTTGTAATTTGTTACTTTACACCACTGGAAATGACATCATTATTTATTCTCCCTCATTAAATCTTTATGAGTTTCTTTCTTCTATTGAACATAAAAGATACTATTTTGAAGAATGCTTGTAGCTGGTACCCATCGACTTCCATAGTAGGAAAAACAAATACTATGGAAGACAATAGGTGTGCCGGCTACCAGCAGTTTTCAATATATTGTCTTTAAAGTTACAGTATGTAGGATTGTACGGTATCTAGGTATTGCAGCCCAAATTCAAAATGTTGAAGAGAGCTTTTTCACTTGTTCCCTTCTTTTCCACCAACAGGAGCGAGCATGCCTGATGATCGAGCCTTACACTGTGATCTGCTCAGCTAATGTTTACATTATGTTTATGTTTACATGTGTAATATTTGTATTATTTGCTAATTAAAAAACACCTCTTGGACTTTTGTATTGTGTCTACAACTTTTGTTTTGAATTGGCATCTCATTTCGGAGGCTGCAGCTGTCCTCCAGGAGTTTTCAGTTGCATCCACATACACTGAGGCATCCATCACGAAATGAAATGCACTGCGTTTTCCACCAAGGCAACCCCGAAGTGCTGAAATATAATTGGGTGAACTGGCAGTGGGCTGGTTATAGAGGCCAAAACAAAGACAGACATTCCGACACTGAACGCACATCCTCAAAGCAAAATAAGTGACTTCAGCATTGCTTTTCAGATAAACAAATGTGTTCACTTAGCATGTTTCTGGCAGTGGGCTGGTTATAGAGGCCAAAACAAAGACGGACATTCTGACACTGAATACACATCCTCAAAGCAAAATAAGTGACTTCAGCATTGTTTTCAAGCAAGAATGTTCACTTAGCATGTTTCTTAAATATCTGCAAACATATTATGCTATTTTTATGATTTAGTCAAAAAAGTACATACAGCACCTTTAATGTTCAACAGAAGAAAGAAACAGGTTCCCTTTAAAGAAAACTATCCCTTTAAAGAAACAAATGGCATTCTTGCCTGTTGTTAAGTTAAACATAAGGTGGATTGATTAGCGTGTGCATTAACTCTGTGTGTGTGTGTGTGTGTGTGTGTGTGTGTGTGTGTGTGTGTGTGTGTGTGTGTAGACGGGTGAGACGGCCCTGGATCAGGCTCGTGAAAACAACAGTCCTGAAGTGGCGCTGCTGCTCACCAAAGCCCCGCAGGTAAGAAAAGACCATTCCTATTTTTTCCCCTTGTATTTCACTTATTTGCTCAAATGTCTGATGTTTAGATAGAGATGCAGATTTGTGCTGTGCTCTTACCTCTCAGTTGAAGACTTTTTTAGAGATATGGAGTGATTGTAAGAAAGTGTCCAGTGCAAAAGCTGGAGCAAGTGTGTGTAAAAGTGTGGGAGATGAAAGAGTGTGTTTTCTACAGGTGGTCTGTCAAGCCCACTCACCTGTGTGAGGCACACTCAGAATTGATAATGTTTTGGGGTTGTGGTGTGGTGAGGTGAGGGAGAGAAGAGGGGGCTCCTGGTTTTGTTTACAGGGGTTGAGGTGAAATGGGTTTTTAGTTTTGAGTGAGTGATCTATGTGCTGTATATTTAAAAGAAAATCTTATTTAGTGAAGAGTTTTCTTTTTCTCTAACACTTTTTAGGGAAATTCACCTAAAAATTGGGTCACTTTAACATGCAACACTCTTCATGTTTACCATTAGCAGCATTTGAACCCTTCTGCTGACTTACAGGTCAAAAATGACCATTTTAACAGCAGACAAAAAATCCCTAAACAATGTTTTTTTTATTTGAAATTTGATCATTCTTTCTAAAATGATAAGAATCTGCTGTTTTAACCTTTATGAATACCGTCTTGCTAAAAACATTTTACACGTATGCAGGTACTTTTAGCATTAGAATATACACCCTTTACTTTAGTCAAAAACGAGTGTTGAACACTGCTGAAACACTGCACACTGATAAGGGAAAACTCGCACATTCACAGAGTTTATGATGAAGATGACGTTGTTTCTTCAGCCAAAATAGATTTGAGGATTGTAATTAAATATATCTGCTTTATTTTAGAGGTTTAGTGATGGCGGGTCATTTTGACCCAAAGGAGGAGTAGTGTCTACAGAACTGTAGGACAACAGGAGGGTTAACTCACTGTCTGTATTTATACGCAGAGCTTCAGTAGAGGACGCACCGTGAGGAAGAGGAGGGACAAGATGAAGACGGAGGGTCGAGCACAGTCTGTCCCACGGGATGAGGTGCTGCAGAGAAAGGTGAAAACTCTCTAACACTAACAAGAGGAAAACACACTGAAAGTTATGTAGGAAAGAGTTAATGATGGGGTTAATTATTCAACATTTACACTTCAGATGTGCATAACATTTTCAATAATTCAAATCCAGACACACTCAGCAGCACCATAGAGGCGTGGCGTGACATTTGGGCCAGACAAAAAAACTAAAAAGTTAATAAAAAGGGCTTGAATAAAAATGAAAATGCATAACATTTCATTTGTATTGTTTTGAAAATATGTGAACACTAATAAGATGACGTTGGTCAGTACAATACATATATGTATAAGTGTATACTGTATGTGTACACTTGTATGTCTGTTGTTTATCTTCAATATTAGTCACTTTGTATGCTTTATTTAGTTTGTCTCCCTCAGTCTATTTGCATTGCTTTATTTACCAAATTATAGAAAAATAATAAACAAAAATAAATAAATACAAAAAACATTCATTCATTTTCTTTTCGGCTTAGTCCCTTTATTAATCAGGGGTCGCCACAGCGGAATGAACCGCCAACTTATCCAGCATATGTTTTACGCAGCGGATGCCCTTCCAGCTGCAACCCATCACTGGGAAACATCCATACACACTCATTCACACACATTCACTACGGACAATTTTAGCTTACCCAATTCACCTGTACCGCATGTCTTTGGACTTGTGGGGGAAACCGGAGCACCCGGAGGAAACCCACGCCAACACGGGGAGAACATGCAAACTCCACACAGAAATGCCAACTGACCCAGCCGAGGCTCGAACCAGCGACCTTCTTGCAGTGAGGTGAACGTGCTACCCACTGCGCCACCGTGCAGCCCAAAACTAAAACAATAAATTACTAAAAAAAATATGACGTAGACAATCTGCACACCACAGGAATACAGGAAGTTTTGAAATAATAATAATAATAATAATGATAATAATAATAATAACAAGGGAAAGCTAGCCTGTTAAACTAAAGAGTAAATGACAGAAATATACTAGAACAATAAGCAGCGGTGATTGGTTCAGAGCGTTTCAGAAAGAGTATTCCCGGACAAAGCTCAATATTCACAGCTGAAGCTTGTGCACTGCTTTTAGCTCTGGAACAAATAGAAACAGAACCGCAACGCCAGTTTTTAATTTGCACAGATGTCCTGCTTCCAAGCACTTGAATCTATGAAAACTGATCATCCTATGATTTTTAGCATAATAGATAAAGTGGACCCTTTAAAAGAAAAAAAGACTTTGATATTATTTTCTGCTGGATACCTGGTCATATGGGATTCAATGGAAACGAACGTGCAGATAAAGCAGCTAAGGAAGCCCTACAGTTGGAGATAACAGAATGCAAAATTGCTATGTCTGTTGTTAAACAGTGTTTTAAATGTTTTAAATCTGTATATTAATGAGAAACGGCAAATGGAACGGGATGAATGTAGAAATAACAAATTGTATGAAGTGAATCCGTTTTTAATGAAAGAAATAAGTACCGTTTTGAAGACAGACATGACCTGGTTGTACAAACGAGATGTAGAATAGGACACTCAAGACTTACACACGCATATTTATTGAAAGGGGAAGAAAAACCTATTTGTGACTTGTTGTTACAAATTCAAATTTAAGCATGGCTCCACAAAGCAAGAACCAGATCCGTAACAATAAATAATATTAAATTAAATTAATTAGGACACCTCTAAATTAATGAGGAGCCCGGAGTCCCATCTCCCGTCCGAAAGGAAAGGCAAAACAAAGAAAAAAAATAAGACGATTGACCAACGAAATAACGCAAAGTCAAATTTATTTATTTATTTAAGGAGACATAAGAACAAATGTGGAGGTAAAGCCAAAAATAACAAACAAAATACTCAACTACTAACTACGTTTTTAAACCCTCTTATCTGCACATGAAATAAAACAAATCAAATAACATTCACTTACCTCCTTACTAACCACAAAACATGAGAAAACGTAATAAAACAAAAAGGCATCCTCCTCAGCACACGTGTCTCCGTATATATCTCAATTAGTCAACACTCAGCATTAAATTTCAACAACATCGCCGAGTAAATACAACACAACAATTTGTTTCACAAATAAACAAACAGGCCGGGAGAAAGGGGACTCCCCGAACGATGTTCCAGTCCGGTTTAAATTGTCTTCATCACGCCGGCAAGCGTCCACGTGCCGACACCTGATTCACCGCACCTGAACTCTCATAATGAAACCTGTTGGAGACAGCGGATAGAGGCGGAGAGAAGAAAACCACAACAGAGGCATATACAACACAAGCAACAACAAAAAAAAAACAACAACAACCACAACAACTCGCCCTTTCAAATAAAATAAATGTTTTTTGTATTATTATTATTTTAATAAAAGGAAATACATAACACTTGTGTACGAATATTTTGAGGATAAACCATATTTTAATAGAACGTGTATTTTAAAATGATATTTTATTCGGGAGATAATTGAAGTGAAATGTTTGAAAAGGTGCCTTCTGGAGCAATTTTAGAATATTTATCTTTAATCAAACTTACAGATTGTATATGACTCTTCTCAGCGTTGTTGCTATTTGTGTGTTTTTTGTTGTGTGTTTTTTGTACAATGTCTGTTTGTTAAGAAACTGATATGATTGTATGTTATATATTGTATATTTAGTATATGTTTTGCCATGAATATAGTCAATGCTGCTGATATGGCATTAAAGCACAAATAAATAAATACTAAAATAATCATATTATGGGCGACGCAGTGGCGCAGTGGGTAGCACGATCGCCTCACAGCAAGAAGGTCGCTGGTTCGAGCCTCGGCTGGGTCAGTTGGCATTTCTGTGTGGAGTTTGCATGTTCTCCCCGTGTTCGCGTGGGTTTCCTCCGGGTGCTCCGGTTTCCCCCACAGTCCAAACACATGCAGTATAGGTGAATTGGGATAAATTGTCCGTAGTGTATGTGTGTGTATGAGTGTGTATGAATGTTTCCCAGTGATGGGTTGCAGCTGGAAGGGCATCCGCTGCGTAAAACATATGCTGGATAAGTTGGCGGTTCATCCCGCTGTGGCGACCCCAGATTAATAAAGGGACTAAGCCGAAAAGAAAATGAATGAATGAATTAATGAATAATCATATTATTGTTAATTATTAATAATATTGTAAGCATTTACTATAAATATTATGAATAATAATATTTTAAAACGGGAATCTACAGCAAAAAAAACTATACATGTATTAAAGGTTAAGCAAAGGAAATATGAACCCAACTCAAAATAAATCAATTAAATAAATAATACATTTTCATTGGTGGCATCACGGTGGCACAGTGGGTAGCACGATCGCCTCACAGCAAGAAGGTCGCTGGTTCCAGCCTCGGCTGGGTCAGTTGGCATTTCTATGTGGAGTTTGCATGTTCTCCCCGTGTTGGCGTGGGTTTCCTCCGGGTGCTCCGGTTTCATATCATATTCATATTTCATCTATAGGGGAATTGAATAAGCTAAATTGGGCGTAGTGTATGTGTGTGAATGCAAGAGTGTATGGGTGTTTCCCAGTATTGGGTTGTGGCTGGTGTTGGGTTTATTGTCACAAAACAAACACAGAGTCATTTTTTACATTTGGGCCTAGAAGCCTATAATCTAGACTTTAAATAATTTATTTGTTTCTCAATCTCAGGACACGGTTGTAAAAAGCAGGCCATACGTTAGGCTGTCCGTAATTTTATTTATTACGTTAAAGTGATAAGACGTTTAATAACTTTTGTTTTCATTCTCATTTTCATTATTAATTATGAGCTTGTGCCACTTTTCCCGTTCATCCACAACAGATTGATTCAAGTACTTTTACTATAGTATCGTTTAAAAGGGAAACAAACAATCCCACACACCTTCAATACGTGCTGTATGAATATTTTATTAAACAGTTGAAGTCAGAATGATTCGCCCTCCTGTGAATTTTCTTTTTCAAATATTTCCCAAATGATGTTGAACAGATTCAGGAATTTTTCACAGTATTTCCTATAATATTTTTTCTTCTGGAGAAAGTCTTATTTGTTTTAGTTCGGCTAGAATAAAAGCAGTTCTTAATTTTTTTTAAAAACCATTTTAAGATCAATATTAATAGCCCCCTTAAGCAATGACTTGCCTAATTACCCTAACTTGCCTAATTAAACTAGTTAAGCCTTCAAATGTCACTTTAAGCTGAATACTAGTGAAGAATATCTAGTCAATTATTATTTACTGTCATCATGGCAAAGATAAAAGAAATCAGTTATTAGAAATGAGTTATTAAAACTATTATGTTTAGAAATGTGTTGGAAAAAATCTCTCCGTTAAACAGAAATTGGGGAAAAATATACGGGGGGCGAATACTTCTGACTTCAACTGTATGTGACGTTTTGGTCTTATGACCTTTATCAGACTCTGGGGAACAATAGTATAGTTCAAAATCACCATAGTATATACTATAAACGACTATAGTATTCTTTTAAATGTGAAAAGTGCATGTGTGATACTCTTTCAGTACTCTAATTTAAGATATTTGAGCATGTTTAAGTCTTATCGTTGTGTTTTGTCTCTTGTGTTTGTGTAGTGTGACAGTGCTTCTCCAGCGCAGGACACTCACGGCAGTGACGGCTCTCTCCGGCGCACAGACAACATGTTTCTCACAGAGCCACGAGCAAACAAAAACTGCCACAAGAAAGTCAGAGACAGGGTATGCCAATATCCATAAAATAATGTCAAATCAGCTGGCTATTAAAGCAACACTCCAATTGTATTGCTCATTTTACAGCTCCCCTAGAGTTAAACTGTGGAGTTTGACTAAATTTTAATCCATTCAGTCATTCTCTGGCTCTGGAAGGAGCACTTTTAGCTTAGCTTAGCATAGATCATTAAATCAGATTAGACCATTAGCATCTCATTAAAAAAAAAAAAAAATAATAATTATTAAATTATTTTAATTAGATACTTGAACATTTCGAGTTTACTCTCTTCATTCGTGCGTGAAATTCACTTTACAGCAGAAATGACATTGCTCCATTTTCGTTGCAAAATGGCTGACATGGATTTTTGAGAGGGTAGCTGTGCTATGGAAGGCTGAGAAATGCATGGACTCTTTCGGTGCTGTGTCTGGGTCCATCAGATCCTTTAGAGGCGCACACAACTCAGCTACAAGAGCAAGCTTCTGATTGGTTAATGCAGTGCAAATTATCACCAAAGTTCACATTTTTAAACTCGAGCGATTTACGCGAACCACGCTTGTCGAACGCCCAAAACACTCAATTCGTGCCTTTGCATAGACTTAACGTAAAAACCTCACACTTAATGTTCATCCACGTCTGGTGTGAACGCACCATAAGGCCTTGATCTACGGTGGCCGAGAGAGCTTAACGTGCTGCAATTAAAGAAAACACATGCAATGACAAAAAAACGACAGCAAATTAAGAAAAGATCCTCATCGGTTCGATCGCATAGGTGTTGCAAATCCTCACAGTGCAAACACATTAAGAAAACACGCTGCATTTTCTCACAGCACAGAGCGCAACGGAAATGTTTCAAGGGGACCCTAAAACATGACGGACTTGGCTATTTAGGCTAATAAAATACCATAGATATATACACTAGATATCGCATACAGACCCTCAGCATGCATCAATAGCGCCGCCATATTTGTACAGGGCTCCCAGGACAAACATCAT
>CAIGQV010009627.1:1904645-1915579 GCA_903798115.1 Danio jaintianensis
CATTGCACACACAGAAACAAACACACATCACATATAAGCATCACTCTCATGTGCACACACACACACAAACAAACACACAGACAGATGAGCAAAGCTGATGTTCTGGCTCGTCACACACACACACAAACACTTATTGTATACACATTGCACACACAGAAACAAACACACATCACAAATAAGCATCACTCTCATGTGCACACACACACACACACACAAACAAACACACACACAGACAGATGAGCAAAGCTGATGTTCTGGCTCGTCACACACACACACTGCATGCTGCATTAATGCCTTTACTGTGTTAGTCCTCATTGTTTATACAAATGTTGTATAAGATAAATATTTGATGTACAGTCATGTCAAGTCAAATGTATAAAACAGAACTTCTTTACCCCTCATAATTTATTCAAAATGTGTGTAATACGTTTGCATTTGGGGTTTGTTTGGACCAGAAGAATAATTATTTTGTATACCCTTTTCATTAACTCCTTATTAATGAGGGATGCAGTTTTGGATTTGACTGTCATATTACTCAGTGTACTCTTTTTCATTCGTTAAACATAAATAAATGAAACAAGAAATACACGAACACATCAATCATATTCATTAGAAAAAATCAAATCAAGGAATCTTATAAAAATAATACAAGTATTACTTTTTATATTAAATTGATTTTATTGTGGGGCGGCATGGTGGCACAGTGGGTAGCACAATCGCCTCACAGCACGAAGGTTGCTGGTTTGAGCCTCGGCTGGGTCAGTTGGCATTTCTGTGTGGAGTTTGCGTGTTCTCCCTGTGTTGGCGTGGGTTTCCTCCGGGTGCTCCGGTTTCCCCCACAGTCCAAAGACATGCGCTATAGGGGAATTGGGTAAGCTAAATTGTTCGTAGTCTATGTGTGTGAATGAGTGTGTATGGGTCTTTCCCAGTGATGGGTTGCGGCTGGAAGGGCATCCGCTGTGTAAAACATATGCTGGATAAGTTGACGGTTCATTCCGCTGTGGCGACCCCTGATAAATAAAGGGACTAAGCCGAAAAGAAAATTATTGATTATCTTTCACTTTTATTTCATTGACAGCGGTACAAAGAAAAGATTCCCAATACTTTCAGTGAGCAAATGAATTGTATTTTGCAAATATAAACAGATTTTGATTTCAATGCCTGCAATACACTCCAAAAAAGTTGGACAGAGGCCTGTTTAACACCGTTTCACATCAATTTTCCCTTTTAATATGATGTTTAATCATCAACTTTTGTTTTGCCTCTGTCACAACTGTGTGTTGCAGCCATCGAAATCAAAAGCTACATTATATTTCCAGAACACAATTCCTTTGCTGACTGAAAACACTGGGGATCTTTTTAAAATTGTCCCAGCTGTTCTGGAATCCGGGTTGTGCATCGTCTACTGAGACTGGCGGAAAAGGAAAAGTTGTCATTTTCTATCCTGACATGGCTATAGGAACTAAACTCTCATTCCAGCGTAATAATCAAGAAACTTTGCTGCCGCACCATGACTGCAGCATCGCAGCGCCTGAAGATATTCCCCCACTAGGTAACAGTGGTGCATAATTTCATTGCTCCCGCTTCAGCCATGGTACTGCAGCAAAGTTCCTTGATTATTACGCCAGATTGAGAGTTTAGTTCCTATAACCAAATCAGCCTAGAAAATAACAACTCTTTTTTTCCGTCAGTCTTGGTACACGATGTAACTACAGAAGAGTAAAGCTTTAAATAGAAAAATTATCAAAACTCTAGATCAGGGGTGTCCAAACTCGGTCCTGGAGTGCTAGTGTCCTGCAGATTTTTTGCTTCAACTTGCCTCAACACACCTGCAGGATGTTTCTAGAAAGCCTAGTAAGAGCTTGATTAGCTAGCCCAGGTGTGTCTGATTGGGGTTGGAACTAAACTTTGCAGGACACCGGCCCTCCAGGACAGAGTTTGGGCATCCCTGCTCTAGATGCTTTGAATTAGTCAAAATAAAGTTATCAAAACTCTATTAAAAGAAGCTTATCAAAAAAGTTGCTAATGGTCTAATCTGATTTAATGATCTATGCTAAGCTAAGCTAAAAGTGCTCTCGCCAGACCTGGAGATCAGCTGAATGGATTATAAAATGGTAAAACTCAACTGTTTAACTCTAGAGGAGCTGGAAAATTAGCCTTTTTTTAAGTGGAGTGTTCCTTTAAGACTAGACCTTCTTAAGCGTTTCTCTGTGTTTTCAGACAAGTCCTCGTCCCAGAATCAGTCTGCGCCTCAGTCTCCTTGTATAGTGCGCCCCAAGCAGCGCTCGAGGGCCTGCAGTGACCCTCACCAGCTGCGGGACGAGCCCGAGGAGCGCAGTGTGGAGCCCAATCCTGCAGCCGACCACAGGACCATCCGGAGACACAGAGGCAAGAGCAAACCCAGCGCTCAAAGCCTGACGCTACAGGCCTGTCCTGCCGCCGCAGAGGGCACGTTCGCACAGGAGCGGGACAACATGCACGCGCTGGAGGTCACGCAGTACTTCTTTGAGGCGGTGACCCTGCAGATGGAGCGCTGGTACGAGAGGAAGATCAAGGAGACACGGCGGCAGGCCGACCACAGGGCGCAGGCCGACAGGGACCTGCTGCTGGACAGAATAAACCACCTGGAGGACGAGCTGCGCCTGCTCCGGATCAACACACAGGACGGATAGACAACACTGGAGAAAACACTGGAGGAAACACTTCTGGAGAGCAGCTAATACATGAAGACCACACTGTAGGAGCTTCAGAAAGCAACGTTTTCCTTGAGAACAGGAGGGTTTGTGGTATTTTCATGCAGGATACTTTTATTCAGGACTTCTGCAAGTCTGACTGAGGGAGAGTTAAGCCTGGCTCACACTGTGCCATTTTTAATAATCCTAAACTATTGTAGCAGGTCAGACTGCAGGAATATGATCTCCATGTCACACTGTAAGATCTCGGTTGCCATAATGTCAGACTGAAGGACAGTGTAAAATGCGCCAAACACACGCAAGACACATGCAAGGAAACTCACCCAGAGTTTGACGTCATCCATCTGTGACGCTTTCACTATCCCGTGTTCTGATATGACCTCACGAGAAACATAAACTGTAGTGGCAATTTTGCTCACAGCGTGCCTCGATAATAAAACCAGAAGTAAGCTCCCCATGGTAGTTTGAAGTTGTCGCGCTGATTGCGTCATCAGCTTTTGTGCTCCAATTGGCTTTTGGTTTGACGCTCGTCTCAGCTGAATCACAATGCAGCAAAGAGTCTGAAATCTTCTGAATCTGCCAGAACTTCATCAAAGGGAAGATCTGATCACAACGGCCATTAATCGACCACAGGTTTTAGCCCAGGATTACTGGAGTCTTTAAGAATTTACCAAATGTGTCTCGATGACCAAATCACGACTGAAATTGCAGTGAGTCGGGCTTTACACTGCATTTTATAGGCATTCAGTAGGCAGTCTGCCTTATTCACACTACAGGATTAAACACTACAGGATTGCAAATCAAATTAATGAGCTTGCCTGACAGGTCTGTGATCGTTGGGAAAATCAGCGGGTGCTCGGCAATCTTTATGTGTGAACTACTGAACGACACATCAAAGACGAAAGACGAAAATCCTCGCAGATGAAAATCCAATATCTAGCATGCTAACTATTCTGGACCATCTAGTGACGAACTGCAGCCAATGAGAGAGCAAGTCATGAGCTGATTGGCCGTTGTGTTCAGAAGCTCAACAGAAATGTATGTGATTTGCCAGAATGGTCATCGATGCACTCGCTTCACCCTGCGTTTACATGAACACGAGCATGTTAAAGCAGTGTCTATCAGCTGAACTGTGCAGATATATGAGCGATCGATCCGCTGACAGATCAGCTGACTGACGATGCTTTCAAACACTCCCCTCAACACTTTCAGCAAGGTCGTCAGGATTTCACAGCAAAAGAAGCCCAAGAAAGGGCGGGGGGGATTAATGTTAGAGATGAAGAGCGGGGGGTTGTTAGTTTCGAAATGTAAGAATGTTCGAGCGGACACAGATCAAATAGCCAAATTTTGACTTAGTAACACTGGCTTTCAGAGTGATTTCAAATGCTTTATATGAGTGATGTCATCATCAGACATCAGCCAATAGCATTCTGCTCTTTCTGACGGCTCCGCCCTCAACATTTTATTCAATGATTTGGGCGCAGGACAAAGCAGTGTGTGACGCCCTCTTGTGGATCATTTACATAGTGATTTAAAAACACAAAGTGGAGTCCTGTAGTGTAAACGGCGCAGCGATCTGACGATGTTTAATGTCATGTAGTGTAAACTAGGCTTGATCAGCACATTTTAAACCTACAGTATTCTTAAATGTACAATCCCACAACACAAACAGCATCTGAATCAACTGGAACACATCACAATGAAATTGAATTGAACACAAAGGAATTCATCGTTTTCTCATTTAACTGGCACAATATTGATGAAGTAAACGTTTTTTAAACGTTCGTTCAACAAAATTCAGAACACACGAACAAGCCGATTGATTTCTGTGGCGAATGTTTTGAGGTTGGCTTTGTGTGATGTTTAAAGGTGCCGTGAAATTAAAACATATTTTTTTGATGTTAGTATCAGTGTGTTAGTTTATAAGCGAGTGTGCTCCAAAACAGTGACGAAAAGCACGTTTAGAAGATATAAACATCTAAAGCTTGCAGTTTGTCACTTCCGCCTGAATGGATCAATGATGTTTTTTGACATCGCCTCATACTTCAGTTTCTCATCAAACCTTCTGGCCAATCAAATGTCTAACATGCCCCGCGCCCTTCTTCTCTTTCGCTTTTCATTTGATGCGCTTGAGCTCAACCACTCTCACTGTCAGAGCTGCGAGAAAAACAACATGCTATTGGCTGTTTTATAAAAGGGGAGGAGCTACTCTATGCCCCGCCCTGTCGAAACCAACTCTCCGCTTGTTAAGTGTGACGTCATGTGAAGCGGCTTCCGGGTCCAAGCGCTCTATCAAACTGTATGGGGAGACTCATCAAATGGTAATAATAAACGTTACAAAACGCTGTAATACTTTCGAAAATCGCCATCGCAACATATATATCCATGCCTAATATCAGATGGCCAGAAAGTGATTCATTTGTTATCAATTGTTAAACTTTTGGTATTTGTGATGTCCAGAGACTGTCGTGTACACCATGATTTTATATCAAATTCACTTTAATGTGTGATATGACTAAAAAGTGGTCATAAACGAATATTTTCTCAATTCAAATGAGTAGCGGCTTGGATCTGGAAACAGTATTCCATACGTCACCGATACATCACGAATTAACAAGCGGTTACTGAGCTGTTGAAGGAGCAGAAGTATAAATGACACACTCTGCTGTGGTGTGAAAAGCACATCAGTGAATCAGTCGAGTCTTGAGAGCATCGCTTTATTCAAAGATTCGCCATTTACACCACTGTTTTCATCTAAAACTACAAATCTTATTTGTCTTTGGCTGTTTTTTTAAGAGCATGAAATGTAATCTTTCGAAAACTGTCTTCAGAGTGCTAGTATTGTCTCAATATAAATGACAAACACATGAAAACCGTGACGTGAGCACGTGTATCATGTGCTTCATTACAAAGTGACATCACTAATCACATCACTAATGACGCGTGATGCAGTGTTTTAGTCAAATTCATGGATGTGTGTGAACGGGATCATGCTGACAATGTTGTTTGTGTGCAAAAACTGCATATATTTACTGTTAAGATGATCAGAAGCGACACAAAAATGAAAAATGATGGTCAGTATGATTTCTGTGATGTTTAAAGTGACGTCTTTAATGTTAATTGACTTGTTTGTTGTCTGTCTTGACAAATGTTAACAACTAATATGTAATGAGCTGTTTGTTTGTGTTTTGTGTGCATGTGCAACTACTAGAATCATTGTTTACAGTCTGCAGCTGCTGCAAAGGGAACTTCATTTACTGTCACGTTCAGCTGCTGTTCTGTAAGTCACAAATTCATCTTTAATAAACTATTTTTTATGTAAACGCTGAAGAAAAACCTTCAGTGCCTCTGGCTGGAGATGATTGTGTTTCCTGATGGTCAGTAAAGGCCAGTTTTAGTGTCTAAAATATAAATGCTCTTGACAAAGAGAAATCGCAGCAGTCAAATATGGTTTTGTTGTACACTACATGACATAAGTCTTGTCGCCTATCCAAGTTTTAGGAACAACAAATAATAACTTGACTTCTAGTTGATCATTTGGTATCAGAAGTGGCTTATATGAAAGGCAAAGGCCTCTAGATTACGCTTATTTTACCAAAATATTGGGACAGTAAGGTCTGACTTTGCTGAGACAAAAGTCTCGTCACTTAACAGAAATAATGTCCAGTATAGAATATAAAGTCATGCTGCAGTGGAGAAAGAATGAATATTGTGTATGTCTCCCATGAGCTTGGAGGACTGCATCCATACATCTCTGCAATGACTCAAATCACTGATTAATAAAGTCATCTGGAATGGCAAAGAAAGCGTTCTTGCAGGACTCCCAGAGTTCATCAAGATTCTTTGGGTTCATCTTCAATGCCTCCTCCTTCATCTTACCCCAGACATGCTTAATAATGTTCATGTCTGGTGACTGGGCTGGCCAATCCTGGAGCACCCTGACCTTCTTTGCTTTCAGGAACTTTGATGTTGGAGGCTGAAGTATGAGAAGGAGCGCTATCCTGCTGAAGAATTTGCCCTCTCCTGTGGTTTGTAATGTAATGGGCAGCACAAATGTCTTGATACCTCAGGCTGTTGATGTTGCAGATCTCTCACACATCCCCATACTGAATGTAACCCCAAACCATGATTTTTCCTTCACCAAACTTGACTGATTTCTGTGAGAATCTTGGGTCTTCTGCAGTATTTGTGATGATTGGGATGCAGTTCAACAGATTCATCACAAAAATCCACCTTCTGCCACTTTTCCAAATGATCAACTAGAAGTCAAGTTATTTGTTGCTCTTACAACTGGGATTGGGAAGACCTTTGTCAGGTAGTGTATATGTAGATTATTAGTGTATGCAAGTATTGTTTAATAAAGTCACAGTTCAGAACAGCGGGAGGACTAAACACAAGTTTTTATCTCCCTATTTTTATGAAACAGTGGTTTGCTGCAAAAAAAACGTGGTTCTGTTTTTAAATTAAGGATACAAATCAGTCAGAGTTAATGCTGTAATTGACACACGGTGAGATTACATTTAGTAACAGAGTTGGCATACTCATCTGCTATTGGCGTATCCTAAACATTTTGGAGAAATGAATGAGAGAATAATAATGAAACGCCTCGGTGCCTTCCAGAGTTTCCCGCCAGAGGTGGGTGACATCACTAGGAGCAAGTCACATGCTTTAATATCAGCGCTGTACAGATTGTTCGGCAACCAGGGCTTGACATTAACCTTTTTGCTCAGCAGCCACTGTGGCAAGTCATTTTCCGAAATGACTAGCCACTTGACATTTTCACTAGCCAAAATTGTTGTTGTTGGGAAAATATATTACTTGAGGGTGGCTCAGTGGTTAGCACTGTGGCCTCACAGCAAGAAGGTCACTGGTTCGAGTCCCGGCTGGGTCAGTTGGCGTTTCTGTGTGGAGTTTGCATGTTCTCCCCGTGTTGGCGTGGGTTTCCTCCAGGTGCTCCGGTTTCCCCCACAGTTCAAACACATGCGCTATAGGGGAATTGAATAAATTAAATTGCCCGTAGTGTATGTGTGTGAATGTGAGTGTGTATGGGTGTTTCCCAGTACTGGGTTGCGGCTGGACGTTTATAAAACGCTGCATAAAACATATGCTGGAATAGTTGCCGGTTCATTCCTCTGTGGCGACCTCTAATAAATAAGGGACCAAGCTGAAGGAAAATGAATGAATGAAGATTACTTGAAATTTGACTTGTTTTACGTCATAAAAAAGAAACTCTGACCACCCGAATGATGATATACTAGCCCAGGGGTCACCAATCTCGGTCCTGGAGGTCCGGTGTCCTGCTGAGTTTAGCTCCAACCCTAATCAAGCACACCTGAACAACCTAATCAAGGTCTTACTATGTATACTTGAAACATCCAGGCAGGTGTGTTGAGGCAAGTTGGAGCTAAACTCAGCAGGACACCGGACCTCCAGGACCGAGATTGTTGACCCCTGTACTAGCCTATAGCAGCTGGTGTACAGTAGTCAACATCTGAAATGGATCAAACCTTTGGCCTAAAACCAAAATAATAGCCATTCTCATCTTAGGACATCCTTGATTAACTTTGTTTGATTTACGTCAAATGTTGACTGATACCAGCATCACTTGTAGTTCGAACCAAACTATTTTTCATTTATTTATTGTTGACTTTTTTATATGTATTTACAAGTATTATTGTAGTTCAACCTTACAAACGTTACATTTATTATTCATAAGGTGTCTTTTATTAATGTCAAATGCATAGTGTACTAATATAGACTGTCATAAACATTATATTATAATAACGGAAAATAATGTGTGTTATATAACAGAAGTGTTTTATATATAGGCTGTCAGATTGCTTGATTTATAATAATAATTATGACATAAACGCTTGTATATAATTGTTTTTCTATTATATTATTAAAAACATTATAAGCTGTCGATATTTTGGTCAAAACCAGTATGAACATCTTTCTAAATGGTGCAAAAGGATGATCCCTTTTAATAAAATAAGTCATTTGTTTGTGTTTCTTCAGTGAATCTGCTTGTTAGCAGGCGCTGTTCATCATCAGTTCTCGATAACACTACTCTGTATTCTTGAATCTGTTTCTATTATCGAAATTAAAAAACAACATTAGTTGAGGGTGCAAACCTGATGAACATTCAACGTTGATTCAATGTTAATTCAATGAAGGTCCGTTCTCTGGGTTGAGCTTTTACTAAATCTGAATGTTCAACTCAACATTTACAAAACCCTTATTTATTTTCAAACCACGTCACATAAAACAGCATTCAACTGCACTTGTATGACTACTACAGTAGACCGTGGGACAAATAAAAACACAATACAGGTGTTTAGAGAATACTTTATTCTGTTAGACCTGAAAACAACGATCTGAAAGATAAAGTTAGATAACCGAGAATCCGTCATGATGCTCGCGCTCGTGAATATAACCCGCGGTGCTCTTGACCGCAGTGAACACGCAGTTAAAATCAGCCTTCTTTGTTCAACAACTCTGCTGAAATACAAAACACAATAAACAGGCCTGACGTTACTGTTAAAGCATCACAGTTACCATGTTTTCTATTTTAAACTATAGTAAACTAAAGTTTGAAACTATAGTTTAAAATAGACGCTGCTCCCACCCACCATAACCCAGGCAGCGGGGTCCCACTACCGGGCTCCCATGTTTCCCTGAGGGTCTTCAGAGCCCCGTGTAGCACCCTGCCTAGGGTGCATGGTGCCGCCTCGCCCCAGGGAATGCACGAGCTAACCGGGCGCCAGTACGTGCCGGATTACCCGGAATGTTGCTCGGCGGCACATTTCGAGCAACAAACACGTAATATTCTTTGCGATTTTGCGTTTACATACACAAACCGCAAAGAACTACAGCACCGATGGGCCCAAGTGAAGCTTCACAAAGCGGACTTCGTGAGATTGGCGTGGCTCCACTCGTACCGTTGGTATTGAACTCACCTTGGTCAAGTACAAACAGCAACACGTCACCGAGTAACTGACAAAACAGAGAACTGAAGAGCTTTATGAGAGAGCAGATCGAATGTTTAGAATGCGACGTCACTGGCTGAGAATGACGCGAGTCTCGTCATGATGAGCGCTGAGGAGAGCACAGGCATATTCAAGTCTAAATAGTGTCACTTTATTATTATTATTGATGCTCCAATACCAAACATACAAACGCGAACCTACAAAACCAGACAGTTATACTAACAATGATAGAGCTTAAGAGAGAAGGTTAAATGATATTATAAATACATAATCAGAAAAAAAATGAATTAAAAAATAAATAACACAAATACAGCAAGAGGAAAGGAGGATCTCTGTATCCGTGATAATTCCAAAATAATTATAATATTCAGGGTGTGAATTACAGGGGAGTTTGGGGGGGATTGACTCCCCCTAATTAACGCTTGATCCCCCTGATGGAGGTCAAAACAGGATGTATGGCGGGGTCCGTTCTTTAATACTGAGAAATATTTCACTCTGATCTGTATTTTAAATAATAATGTTAATAATTAAAATACTAGGTCATATAAATATACATTTGACCACCCCTATAACGGTTCAAACCATTGTTAATGCGTAATTGCGCCAGTCAGTCTATTCGAGAAAAAAAGTCTGAAAGCGGCAGATCTAGAGCACCGATAGACATCGTGTTCACAAGACTTTGCTTTCAAGTAAAATAGGTGTTTGTATCTGTATCAGTGTTTCTTCTGGATGTCCTCAATGGCTGGAAGTGGGGTCACTGTGATGCGTTGGGCAGTTTTCACCACCCGCTGCAGTGCCTTACTCTTAGCAGAGCAGCTTCCATACCAGACTGTGACGCA
The DNA here is from genome assembly GCA_903798115.1 of Danio jaintianensis. Lineage (NCBI taxonomy): Eukaryota > Metazoa > Chordata > Actinopteri > Cypriniformes > Danionidae > Danio > Danio jaintianensis. Next base: position 1,915,167 of record CAIGQV010009627.1, read on the forward strand.
GTTGGTCAGGATGCTTTCTATTGCACAGCAGTAGAAGTTCACCAAGACGGTTGAAGACAGCTGGTTCTTCTTATGTTGCCTTAAAAAAAAAAAAGAGACGCTGGTGAGCCTTCTTGGCCAAGTTGGAGCTGTTGGTGGTCCAGGACAGGCCCTTTGAGATGTGGGTCCCCAGGAACTTGAAGGATGAGACAGTCTCAACGGCCATCCCATTGATGTGACTGGGATCATGTGAGCCTACTCGTCCCTTCCTGATGTCCACAATGAGCTCCTTGGTCTTGGTTGTGTTCATAGATATATACACTAGATATTACATACGGACCCTGAGCATGCGTCAATACCGCCGCCACATTTGTACAGTGCTCCCAAGACAAAAGTCATTCAACCGCTCTGGTCAAGACTAAAGCCAATGTGAA
>CAIGQV010009627.1:1931374-1943970 GCA_903798115.1 Danio jaintianensis
AAGTGCACACTCTCATTTGAATTTAAAGGGACAGTCACCAAAATGCCACAATTAGGATCAAAGCCTAAAAGGGTTCGTTTCAGAGAGTTATAAAACATTATTAGTGTGGTATTTTGAGCTGAATCTTCTCACACACACTCTAGCGACATCAGAGACTTATTTAACATCTTGTTAAAAGTGGCATATCAGTTCCCCTTTAAGAACATCTCCTACTTCAGTGACATTTCAGAGGTTATTGAAAAAACACAGTTATTACTATGAAACTCAATGGCTATTTTTTCCAGCGTTCTTCAGTATATATTCATTTGTGTTCAACAGAAACTCAACCAGGTTTGGAACAAGTGGAGGATGAAAAAATTATGACAGAATAATTTGTTTTTGGGTGAACTGTCACTTTAAGCCAGTATAGGACGGAGGCATTTTCTTGGTAATTTAGCAGACGCTTTTGTCTAAAGCCACTTGCAATTGAGGAGGCATTCAGCAATTCAACAAGAAGAGGCAATACACACAACAAGTGCTGATTATACAAAGTAACTTGTTTGTGCTCAAAAAATGTATGCAGTTTGTGCATTTATGCAGCCTTTCTGATTTGTGAAGCGTGTGTGTGTTCACAGGCTGAATCCAGCTCCTCCGCTGCAGACAATAGCAGCTCCTTATCAGCGGCGGCCACAGTGTTTTCCAGCACCAGCGAAAGCTCCGAGACTACAGAAGGAGATACAGAGGACACGTCTTCAGCAGAGCAGGTACAGCAGCAGCAAACACTTCACATTCTTCTCTCACATTTCATTATTTCCACAGGTCTCACAAGCTAAAGTCATTGGTAGGCTATCACACAGAATCTGCACCCGCCAAAATCCATTGATTGACTGATTGATTAAGTACATGGTCAGTTTTGACATTCCAAGGTATGTTATTCTCAGTTAACAACCGCTGAATAACACAGACTCATCCGGGAACTTTAAATTGTCTTGACTGTCAGCAAATACATATACTTACAGCCACATTCATGTGTTTCTGCTTGTCTGTCACGCTACGGTTTGTGACTGTTTAGCACCATCCTGAAGTATGAAAGTATGAAAATCTGGGCTTGGGGGTCGTAGGTTGCTAGGCGACCATCAACCATTTTCTCAGAGGATGACAAGCTGACAAACATTGCTGTCACTCTGAAACAAAGTTTTATTTATGGAGAAAATTACAAAGCACTGCAGTGTTTGGGTGTTCTGTGTTTGTCTGAGATAATTACGCAACCAAAATGTGTATATTCCATACAAGCTGAAGCTCATCGGTCAGTTCTTGTCACGTGACTCGCGGTGCGCTTGCGGAATTCATTCAACTTTGTGCTTCTCCGGAAGGCACCTCCATTGGAAATAACGAACTTGCGCAAACTCTAGAAAAGATGCGATATGCGAACGACCCCTAAAAGGCCGTCGTCATTTGCGATCTCCGGCAGTTGATCTTCTTGCACAGACTTGCTGGATTCACCTGATTTGTTGTTTACTGGGCCCTTAGCAAAGAAACTTTCCAAAGACGTCTGTTTCTTGCTCATTTTGCTGCTTGTGGGTTAAATTTGGGCGCTCAAGTGTCCGAGATGTAAGCGAGAGAGTACGGTCATTTTTCAAAATAAAAGATCGTTCAGACTCAGATGATAAATAAAACGGAAATAATTAATGATTTCTTGGTACCAATTGATCCACGGACCGGTACCTGTCCACGGCCTGGGGGTTGAGGACCACTGGGTTAGTGTATGCTCCATCAGCCAGTTTAGTTTCTGTCAGCTTTGTGTTTTTGACTGTTTGGCGTTATCTTGTGACTCAATAATGCGCAGGTTAGTGTATACTCCATCAGCTGTTTTCGTTTCTGTCAGCTTTGCATTTAGTTAAAGATTTAATAAATTATTACGACTCAGAACAGTGTTTTGTCTAATTTTTTAATCTTTTTAAAAATTTTATTTATACATTTTTTTTTGATTGGTCAGAATATTTGATGAGAAACGGAAGTATGAGGTGACGTTTACTTCATTGTCTGCACAGAGGTTCTGGACAGAAATTCATATTTGACACTGGCATACAACATACATTTACATTCTTTAAAACACGTTACCCCAGCTCAAAGAAAAAAACCAAACAAACTTATACATACTTAATAATACCTATTCCAACTAAAGGATTTGAGCGCTAATGGAATAAATGACCTATTGTACATCCTTTTTTTTTTTTGCCACTGGTGTACGCAGCCTCCGCCATGAAGGAAGGGCCTTAAAGTGAAAATGGAAGGAATGAGTCTGATCAAAATATGCCGCAATTGCCTTTTTCTTTAAGAATTGGAAAAACCGTTCAATCATTGTGCTTTGTTTCCGCTCTAGTTTTGTGAGAACGTCACGTTAATAAATGAGATGTGTAATGTGAAACTGATGGTGTGTGTATCTTGCACTGACCTCCGCTCTCTGTCTTCTGCTGCAGACCGAATCCTCATCTGTGGCTCCTCAGACATCAGGCGAGGATCCGTCAGTTTCAGCGGCTCCCAGTCCCCGTCAGCGCCGCTCCCAGAACCAGTCCCCGTCCCCCAGATCCCCCGTGTTCCCGGCGTCCCCGGCGTCCCCCGCGGCCCCGCGCCTCCCTCAGGACAGCAGTCGCACCGGCTCGGCCGTCCTCATCGTGCTGCTCACGCTGGCTCTGGCCGCGCTCATCTTCCGCAGGATCTATTTAGCGCACGAGTACAAGTTTGACTACGAGCTGTGAAACTCTTTCTCCAGCACCGGGACGGGACGCCTGTTTCCTACATTCAACTCTTCATAAATGTTTTCAGCAATCAAAAGGGGTGAATATTAGTAGGCTAGTCAATATGTCAGGGTCTTGATTTCACCCCAAGACATGCTAAAAGATTTTTTATTATTATTATTATTTTGGTCCCTCTTTATATTAAGTGGCCTTAACTAATAAGTACTTATACCGAAGTTAATCATTTGATACAATGTACTTATTGTGTAAATACATTGCACTTTTGATTAAATACCTGAATGTAATTACATCTTTAATTACACGGTTAACCTATCCGTACCATCAAACCTGTCCCGAACCCATCCCGTATCCCACCTCTAGAGCACCACTAGTATTCTGCAATACATTTATGAACACAGTGAGTACATTATACACACAAACATTTTGCTGCTTGTTTAAACTACTTATTTAAAATGAGCTCAATCTACACAGTTCTTGAGGGTCTTTTGGGACAACTTAATTGTTTTATCTTCAATCCACTTAAATTTGTAAAAAGTTAACCGATTTGTGTTGGGACAACATGAAGGAATTGTGTGGAACCCAGCATATTTTACAGTGTATTTATATTTTGATGCAAGTATATAGTGGTTAAGGCCACTTAATATAAAGTGGGACCCTTTTTTTTGACTGTCTTGTGAGGTCACAGCTGTACTGTTTTAACTGGCAAGTATTTATGCATTGTGGGATTACAAAAACTGCCTTTTTAATTGAAGATTTTAAAACATCTGGGGAGATCATTAACTGTAATGAGACTTTCTGGTAACTCTTTATATGAAGGGGTGTTCGTAAGACTCTCATGGATATGAATGAGATGTTATGCATGCTTATCACAACTGTCATTAAGAGTCATTTGCTCAGTTATGCCATTTTGAGTGCAAATGTGACAGTTTGAGATGATTTATGATAAATTGCCGCTACCAAGTTAACATAACTTGTCATAAATCCGTCATAAACATGAGGCCATTATGAATACGTCATGAATTTAATACCAGCGGCATTCATATTTTTCTTGACTTCAACTACAGCGGTACAAACTGAGTTTGTCATTAAATATTAATGACGCTGTTGTACAATTATTTGACCAGAGTATTGATATTTGTTTTATGAAAAATTTCAATTACATTAATTTTGTTCCACTGAAAACGTGATCAGAAAAGTATTCATGACACAGTTATGATGCTTCATGACAATCATGTTTATGACAGGTTTATGACAAGTTGTGTTGTCTTGGTAACGTCAGGTTGTCATAACAAAGACATTTGAAACAATGTCATCTTTGCGTTTAAAATGACAACTGAGGGAATCACTTAATAACAGTTGTCATAAACATGCATAAAATCTCATGCATATTCATGATTTGTAGTGTTTTGATTATAAAGGTGTCATGACAGTCTTATGAACACCCGTGCAAGTAAAGTGATGCCGATCCTTCTCATGTATAATCACAAACTTTGGGTATTATGAATATGAATAAGATGTTATGCATACTTATGACAACTGTTATTAAGAGTCATTCGCTCAGTTGTCATTTTAAACGCAAAGATGACATTGTTTGAGATGTCTTTATGACAACTTGACATTACTAAGACAACACAACTGGTCATAAATCTGTCATAAACATGATTGTCATGAGGCCATTATAACTGTCATGAATTTAATCATTTAAATACCAGCGTCATTAATATTTTCTTGACCTAAACTACAGCGGTACAAATTGAATTTGTCATTAAAATATCGTTAAATATTGATGACACTGTTATAAAATTAGAGGATTGTTGTTGTTTTTTTTATGAAAAATTACATTAATTTTGTTCCACTGAAAAAAAGGGATAAAAAATATTCATGACACAGTTATAATGGCTTCATGACAATCATGTTTATGACAGATTTATGACCAGTTGTGTTGTCTTAGTAATGTCAAGCTGTCATAAAGACATCTCAAACAATGTCATCTTTGCGTTTAAAATGACAACTGAGCGAATCAATTACTAATAGCTGTCATAAACATGCATAAAATCTCATTAATATTCATGATTTGTCATGTCATGATTATAAAGGTTCTTATGAACACCCCTTCAAGTAAAGTGATGCCGATCCTTCTCATGTATAATCACAAATTCTGGGTAATATGAATGAGATGTGATGCATGCTTATGACAACTGTTATTAAGAGTCATTCGCGCAGTTGTCATCATTTAAATGCAAGTATGACATAGTTTTAGATGTCATTGTGACTTTATCAAGACTGTCATAAACATGATTGTAATGAAGCCATTATAACTGTCATGAATTTATTAATTTAAATACCAGCGTCATTAATATTTTTCTTGACCTCAACTACAGCGGTACAAATTGAATTTGTCATTAAAATATCATTAATTATTGAGGACACTGTTATAAAATTATTTGACAAAGTGTTTCACTGAAAAAAGGGATCAAAAACTATTCATGACACAGTTATAATGCCTCATAACAATCATGTTTATGACAGATTTATGATGAGTTGTGTCTCGGTAACGTCAAGTTGTCATAAAGACATGTCATATTTGCATTTAAAATGACTTAATAACAGTTGTCATAAACATGCATAAGATCTCATTAATATTCATGATTTGTCGTGTCATGATTATAAAGGTGTCATGACAGTCTTATGAACATCCCTTCAAGTAAGGTGATGCCGATCCTTCTCATGTATAATCACAAACTCTGGGTAATATTCCTGTTGTCGTCATACAAAATTTCATTAACACAAATACATTTCATTGTGGGGTGAAATATGACCGAGACGTGAGGTTTCCATAGCGATCCTGCAGTGTATTGCAGATTATCTTAAAGGGTTTGAGTCTACCGTTTCTCAAATACCACATTATAGTGTATGGACATGAAACGAACTAGTCCTAACCTGAGAATATGCTTCTGATATCTGCTAAATAAATATTTATATATGCTAATAATGTAGGCATGGTTGTAATATAGTGTTTTTAAATGGTTTAATAGTCCAGACGGTGAACTGAACTTCACTGATAATTTCCAGAAAACGGTTGCAACGGTAATGTTTTTCTTCTTTTAAACCCAATCTACTATACAACTTTGGATGTTAATACTGCAATATAAAACATGAATTAAAGGTATAGGCAAGAGCTATGCTGCCCCTATGTAGAAACAACTTTAATATTGTCCATTTGACTTCCTTAAAGGGACAGTTCACCCAAATATTTAAAGTGTCATCATTAAGTGAAGTTTAATTATAAACCAATTTCGAGAGGATCACGTGCTTATGATTGCTCTCAGCTGGTCCCACATCAGCTCACGATTGATTCTCCAATCAGATGATTCCTAACTCACTATAAATAAGCAGAGTTTTCTTATCTCAATATCTTCGTCTTGAAGAATCCCCCCCTACCCACCCCTACTCCCCCTCCTTTCCAGATGGGCGACACGGCGGCCCAGTGATTAGCGCTGTTGCCTCACAGCAAGAATGTCTCCGGTTAAAGTCCCTTCTAAACCAGTTGACATTTCTGTGCGGAGTTTGCTCGTTCTCCCCATGCTCGCATGGGTTTTCCCCGGGTTCTCCGGTTTCCTCCCACAGTCCAAAAATCACGCAATCTAAGTAAATCAAACATACCAAATTGATCCCATAGCCAAGCTCTTAGCAAGTACACCTCTCCTCAGCCATCCTATGTATGTCATTAGCCAGAAATAAGCCGGGGGGAGTTCATCGAGATCTACCTGAGCTCAAACTCCCCTCTCGCCCTGCAAACGGGAGGGAGTCCAGGGCTCGAGGATCTCATAAGCTCAGGGCTCTCACTCGGGACAGCATGCCAAACAAGCTTTATTATCAATCATCAGCTAAGTGTGAACTCTTGAAACTAGTTTCTTTCTTCTGTTGAACACGAAGGAAAAATGCTGGACAAAAACGGCCATTCGCTATGTTTCCAACCCCTTTTTTTTAATGCTCATTTTGGATTATCGCAGCAACAGAAACCAAACTGTTAAACATATATATGTAATTCCCCTATAAGACAATGATTTTTATCTGGAGAGACTTTAAAGGAAATGTTTTTAAATGTGAATCCTTCAAAAATGGTAAATTTGTTTTATCAAAAGTAAACCTTAAAAACGTCAACATGGTGGCTCAGTGGTTAGCGTTGTGGCCTCACAGCAAGAAGGTCGCTGGTTTGAGCCCCAGCTGGGTCAGTTGGCATTTCTGTGTGGAGTTTGCATGTTCTCCCCGTGTTGACGTGGGTTTCCTCCGGGTGCTCCGGTTTCCCCCACAGTCCAAACACATGCGCTATAGGGGAATTGAGTAAACTAAATCGGTCGTAGTGTGTGTGAGTGTGAGTGGGTTGCAGCTGGAAGGGCATCCGCTGTGTAAAACATATGCTGGATAAGTTGACAGTTCATTCCACTGTGGAGACCCCTGATGAATAAAGGGACTAAGCCAAAGGAAAATGAATGAATGAAACCTTAAAACACTATTAGATTTTTATCTTCTGTATTATTTATTGCTGTTCATCTATTTTTATTGTTATAATTAGTTTTTATTATTATAGAAAAGCGATGTTTATAAAATGTTGTACATTTGACCTGGTTTTGCCATGAAATTGCCAGAGGAGCTGTTATGGCAGTGAATTAAAAACTCTCTCTTTGGGTTATCACATAAAAAATGATCAATGGAAACGTCAAGATGAGCATAAATAAAAAAAAAAATGTGCATAGAAATAAACATGTGCAAAACTGAGTAGGATAAAAAACTTTTTATTTTCTTTTTTAAATGGCATAATCTACGATGGAAACACATCTACCGAATAAATTCCAGCACGCGCATTAAAAAAGGCACGTGATTTAGCTTTAAAAGGTCATGATGATGATGATAAACATTGTGTGTGAAGGGACGCATTAATGACAAACCAGCAGTGCGAGCACATTGTGAAAGATCTGAAATGTTGTTTTGCTGATTTCTAAAACTGTCTGTCTGTCAGTCCGTCATCACAGTGCTTCAGTATTCTTATTCTTCTATTATTATTCCCTCCAGAACTGTCTTGAGCATCTGTCTGCGCTCCCAAAGAGTGTCCAACACCTCCAAAAGCCACCGCATTCACCGCGTTCATTGCGTTTTGTCTTCATCTTCGTCTTCTGGCGCACAACTCATTCATTAGAGAAGAAAAAACACCACAGTGGCAAATCCCAACACACTCATCTACACTTCTCTGACTGATGTTTGCTCCAGTTTATCAGGAAATGATGATTTTTGTTTCTTTTTTTCTCATTGGACGGAAACGCTGCTTTATTTGCAAATCTTTTATGCGATATTCCGGTTTATGCATAAATTTAACTCTGATCTTATTATGTGAACAGCTGTTGGCTTCCACATTTTTGGTTCCTAGCATTTCATTAGCTTTGTTTCCATCCAAAAATGCGAATTAATTTTATGCGCAAAACTGGAATATGGCATAAAAGATGTGCGAATAAAGCAGCGTTTCCATCCAACGAGTCAAAGAGAACAAAATCGTCACTTCCTGATTAAATGGCGCCAAATATCAACAGTAAAAACGGAATTTGCTGCGGTCGGAGAAGCTGCGTGAATCTTTTCTTCATTTAATAAATGACTTGCGCCTCAGAAGGCAATGCTGACGCGCAGTGAACGCATTCAGACGCTCAGTTCTGGAGGTCATTAATAATATAATAACACTAATACTGAAACGGTTAAGGCATTTTAGAATGACCAAAACAACATTTCAGATGTTTTACAATGTGCTCAGCCTGCTGGTTTGTCCATTTACAAACATTTTTATCATCACATGATCTCTTATAACCAAATCACATGACCTTTTTTAATGCGCATACTGGAATTTGTTCGGTAAAAGTGTTTCCATCGCAGTTTATGTGCATCTTTTCTTATCGAATAAAAAGTTTATCCTACTCAGTTATGCGCATACATTTTTTATGCGCATTTTCAAAATGTATGCGCGTCTTAGCGTTTCCATCAACCGGTTTATGCGCAGATCCAAAATGCGCATAAAACTAGGTGGATGGAAACGTAGCTAATGGCTGCTTTTACCAACAGAGTATGTTCAACAGAAGAAAGAAGCTCATAAAAGCGAATGAATGATGAGGAAATTTTCATTTTTGGGTGAACTGTCCCTTTAAGCAGCAGCCAGTATTTTTCTCCAGCTTAATGCTAAATTAGACAATGCAATAAAGTGTAGGCATTTAAGAATTCATGATGTTAAACGATGTGATTGAATGATTGTGTATTTTCTGTAACTGATCTAACTTATCGGACTTTCACAAACCCACAGCCTCACATTGAAGGAGGGACCGGCCATATTTAGAGACCAAAATAACCAACGCTTACATTTTAGTACGATTTGCTCATCCCAAATTGACCATTGCCCAATTAGCCATTAAACTGATAAGACATAAAATATCTACGCTTCCTCATGGGATCGGGCTGAAATAACTACGGCTTGACTAGTAACCAGTAAAAATGGCCATCCTAGAATTGTGTTGGAACAAAAACTGAACCTTTTTATTTTATTATTCTTGTCATGTTTCTGTACTCACCCCATATAATATGTGCATAATAGTTTGGCTTTCAGTATAAATGATGTAAAATTGTGCAAAATCACTTGTGTGTATATATAGCATGAACATGATGTAAGGCTTTGACATTGGGACATTGTGATTGATGTCTGTTAAGGAAGATCATTAAAAGATTAATTAATCAGATATTCAGATTCAGTTGCTCTTTAATAATAATAATAATAATAATTCCTTACATTTATATAGCGCTTTTCTAGACACTCAAAGCGCTTTACACATTGGGGGGAATCTCCTCATCCACCACCAGTGTGCAGCCTCCACCTGGATGACGCGACGGCAGCCATATTGCACCAGACCGCACACCAGCTGATTGATGGAGGATGGTTAGGAGGCCATGATGGACAGAGGCCAGTGGGTAAATTTGGCTAGAATGCGAAGGACATCCTGGGATTTTTAACGACCACAGACAGTCAGGATTTTCGATTTAACGTCTCATCCAAAAGACGGCACCCACTGAGCAGTATAGAGTCCCCTTCACTATACTGGGGTGTTAGGACCCACACAGACGACAGGTTGAGCACCCCCTGCTGGTGCTCTTCCGGCAGCAACCAAGCTTTCCCATGTGGTCTCCCATCCAGGTACTGACCGGGCGCAAGTCCAAACACATGCGCTATAGGTGAATTGAATAAACTAAATTGGCGGTTCATTCTGCTGTGGTGACCCCTGATTAATAAAGGAACTAAGCCGAGAAGAAAATGAATGAATGGATGAACAAGAACAATAGTACACAAAAGAGGAAATCAGTGCTTACATTTTTACCACATTAACATCAAAGGAACAAATAGATAAAATAAAAAAATACAGTTTATAGATAAATTACAAACAATTCACATAAAAAAGGATTCCAAAAGTGCATACATCCTTATATATAGCTTTTAAAATGTATTTTAATATATTATTATTATTATTATTGTTATTAATATATTATATCATCATTTCAATATAACCCTTAAAATAAATTTTAAGCAAAGAAATGTTAGGGTTATCATTGATCTTAACGTTATTTTCCGTTTATCAAACTATCACCTCAATGACGCGCGTGAACAGGAGCCAATCAGAGCGCGTGCTCAGCTCCGGCTTTCAGCACAGCGCGAAAAAAATCACTTAATTTGTGCTGAAGATGAAGGTGATGCAGAGAAATGCTCTCCAGCGCTGCTGACTGTCAGATACTTCAGGGTTTTCCTCCACAATGACTGTGTTTTTCCTGAACGCGGCTCTTCTTGTATTGTGCGCCAGTGCTGAGGGCGGGAAAATAAGGCACAGCCTCAGGAGAACAAACCTGCAGAACCACAAACACGGCACGTGAGTCCCGCTCTTTTATCCAGTCAGATTTAAAACTAGACGGGAAACTGGAGTTAGTTTGGGGTCTTTATTTATCAATCAAAAGTATTTAGTTTGAGAGCAAACTTAAGTGCTTTATATTTTATATATGTATAATATTGATTTTTGGATGTTGTTTTCAAGTAAACGTTTGTAAAAGTATTTTTGTTTACAATCTTTTATTTTTCAAAATAACAATGTAATAGGCGTCACGGTGGCGCAGTGCGTAGCACGATCGCCTCACAGCAAGAAGGTCGCAGATTTGAGCCTAGACTAGGTCAGTTGGCATTTCTGTGTGGAGTTCTCCCCTTTTTTGCGTGGGTTTCCCCAACAGTCCAAACACATAGGGGAATTGCGTAGGCTAAATTGTCCGTAGTGTATGTGTGTGAAGGAGTGTGTATGGGTGTTTCCCAGTGATGGGTTGCAGCTGGAAGGGCATCCGCTGCGTATAACATATGCTGGATAAGTTGGCGGTTCATCCCGCTGTGGCGACCCCAGATTAATAAAGGGACTAAGCCGAAAAGAAAATGAATGAATAAATGATGTTTAACAGATTCAGGAATTTTTCACAGTATTTCCGTTTTATTTCGGCTTGAATAAAAGCAGTTTTTAATTTTTTAAAACCATTTTAAGGTCAATATTATTTACCCCCTTAAGCAATATTAGTTTTGGATTGTCTCCAGAACAAACCACTGTTATACAATGACTTGCCTAATTACCCTAACTTGCCTAATTAACCTAGTTAAGCCTTTAAATGTCCGATGTTTAAATGTCTGATGTCTGAATGCTGAATACTAGTGTCCTGGAGAATATCTAGTCAGATATTATGTGCTGTCATCATGGCAAAGAGAAAAGACATCTGTTATTAGAAATGAGTTATTATGTTTAGAAATGCATTGAGTAAAAAAATGTATGAATAAAAAAAAATGCATTGAACAGTGAATTTTACATAGTATTACTGTTAAATAGGACTAAATACTGCATGGAAACCTGAAGGTGAGTAAGGAAACACCTTTTCGTTTGTTTGCGTGAGATTGCACTAAAGCGCTGAGATAATTTTTTTGCAGTCCGCTCTTCAAGAAGATGCTGGATGAAACTAAGACACATGCGGTGAAGTCAGAGCATCTGCTGAGTGTGGAGGATCACGACTTCACCATGAGGCCAGCATTTGCAGGTGAACTCTCTAATAGTCACTCTTTAGTTCTTAGTTACTTCTTAAGGAAAGTTGCGTTGTAACTTTTCTGTTATGTTTTTTATCTGTTTGCAGTCTGGTTTGCTCATTTGTAATCATATAAAAATAAAAATAATATATATATTTTTTAAATGTAAAGTGAGGGCGGCACGGTGGCTCAGTGCTTAGCACTGTGGCCTCACAGCAAGAAGGGCGCTAGTTCGAGTCCCGGCTGGGTCAGTTGGCATTTCTGTGTGGAGTTTGCATGTTCTCCCCGTGTTGGTGTGGGTTTCCTCCGGGTGCTCCGGTTTCCCCCACAAGTCCAAACACATGCGCTATAGGGGAATTAAATAAACTACATTGGCCGTACTGTATGTGTGTGAAGGAGTGTGTATGGGTGTTTCCCAGTGATGGGTTGCAGCTGGAAGGGCATCTGCTGTGTAAAACATATGCTGGATAAGTTGGTGGTTCATTCCGCTGTGGCGACCCCTGATTAATAAAGGTACTAAGGCGAAAAGAAAATGACAACCAACCCAAACAAATGTAATTCATCAAAATATTTGACACACACACGTACTGTCCCACTAACACATGGATTGAAAGAATGGCACAAAGTAAAAATAAAGAGGCATTTTAAATTGATGGTAAATACTACACAATACAAACTAACTTAATTTCGCTTAAATTCTACAGGTGTCCGGGGACAGGCTCTACAATGGTTTA
>CAIGQV010009627.1:1944370-1955826 GCA_903798115.1 Danio jaintianensis
AAAGCGCTATAGAAATAAAGATGAATTGAATTGAATTGAATTGAACTCAATGAAACATAAACTGCTCCCGATTAGAATCAACATGCAAATCAGCCAGCAGAGTATCAGTAACGTACTTTTATTGGTTATTTTTGGAAATTGCATGGCTTACATACCTGTTAGTTTCATGCCAGTAATATGGTTTGCTCTATAATGCAGTGATGTGTGTGTGCGTTGAAGAGCCTGCTGAGTACAGTATAACCACTGACAGGTCTGGAACACTGACGCCGTATTGATCTGATCTGATGGCAGACACTGAATTAGGAGAACGTTTTTCTCTCGCACTTGAACCACATCTAACAGAAGCATAACAGCTTTAACACACACCTTTCAAAATGAATGTTTTGCATCTCAAAAACGCTCCATAAACCACTCAAAACGGTATTGACACCCATCTTAACGGAAGCTCTAAGCATCCTACCGGAAGGCGCTGGCCGCTAGGACACCCTCCATGCAGCAACGAAGAAAAAGGTCTATAGTTAAAATGTTTCTTGGTCTCATATCAAAGCATTTTTATATAGCAGAAGTTGCCAGCTACTGATGTCTGGCCTTCGCACTGCTGTCATCAGTTTGACCGCTCATAGGCAGCGTCTGGATGGATGAAAATGAGACTCTTTTTGTAAATTGCACCAGCAGCACCCGCTGGGATCTTCAGTTACTAGCTCATTGCTGTAAAGGCTTTTCTAATTCACACATTGGTTTAGCGACTCCTTGTTCTCTGTATTCATTATCACAGCAGACAAAATCACATTCACATCTATATCAACATCGATCCCGGTGGGGATTCATCCTGAAAATGTGGTGGTGTCTCAGGAGGGTAGTGATGAAACTGATGAGTTTGACTGCTCATTATTATTCAACATAATTCTTGTCTTTTATTTGTTAGAGATCAGGGGTTTTCAACATGCTTTTGTCTTATTTCACCCTCTTCGTCACTTGATGCGTTTGGACATCATTGCTACATCTCTGCATATAGTGTGTCAAACCTTACATGGCAGTAACTTGAATATGCAATAAATGCATATACTGTACATATGCAGTTGAAGACAAAATTATAAGCCCTCCTGTGAAATTGCTGTTTACAGTTTATTTATTTGCTAACATACCTTTGTCCAATCTGTAGCTACATTTTAAGAAAAAGGTGCAGTATGTAAGTTTGACACCCAGTGGTTGAACTAGGTATTGCACCCCTGGTTCAAAACACACGCAAGCGCAGGTTGCCAGATTGACGACATCAACAGGAGTGTGCCTGACTGTCGAGCCTAAAAGCTGATTTAAGGCTGATTTAAGTCGTGTTCTAACTAAAAGCAACGGCACGCGATAAAAGAAATATTCAATTCTTCAATTCAATATTAAAAGGAGTTTTTGGTCTAACCAACACCTGAAATTTCACCTGAAATTTTTAGAAACGGCTTCTATTTCTTGCACCTGAACAACAGAAAACTGACAATGATCACCTCGGGTACACATCATGTGCTTTATTCAGTGTTAAATGCTAATAATGTGAGTTTGAATGCCATTTTACATGACATTTATTGCCATACTACTGAAAGCAGCAGCAGATAGTTCACCTCAGATCCTGAAAATAAAATAAACCCTTTGAAATTGAACTTTACAACTGTGACTCAAAACCAACACACATCAGTGATTCAGCATCTACATTTAATAATGTTGAAGAGGTTTAATATGTATTAATTAGATTATAAACCTTACCATTTCGCTGGAGTGCAGTGAGTGCACCATTCTGTGCTTCTGATTGGCTGTATTTAAATTTCTGTGGTGTTTCGTCTGGTGCAAACAGCCAAATTGCTCATCACTGCAAATCTCATCATGTAGCGTGTTGTTAGGACACGGGGTTACAATGTAACCTGCTCACCTAATGTTTACGCTCGTAATATTTATATTATTTGCTAATTAATAACCTCATGTGGAACTCTGAATCTGCGTCTCATTTTGGAGTCTGCTACTGTCCACCGGAGGTCGCATTTCGGTCACGGGTAAATGCTTTGAGAGCCTTCATGACTGAATGAATGAAATAATGTTTTCCATCAAGGCAACCAGGGGTGCTGAAATATAATTGGCTAAAGTGGCATTGGGCGGGTTAAAAGAACCAAAACAAAGACAGACGTTCTGGCATGGAAATTTTCAAAGCAGAATATCTGACTTCAGCATTGTTTTTCAGATAAACAAGAATGTTCACTCAGCATGTTTCTTAAATATCTGCAAACAAATTATGAGTCAAAAACTTACATACAGCACCTTTAAAGGGGACCTGTTATGCCTCTTTTTACAAGATGTAAAATAAGTCTCTGATGTCCCAGTGTGTGTGTGAAGTTTCAGCTCAAAATACCACACAAATAATGTTTTATAACATTATATATATGAGTTTTGGTGACTGTCGCTTTAAATTCAAATTAAATTGTACTGTTTTCAAAAGAGGGCGGAGCTACAGATTTCTGTGTGTCAGCATAGCAACAGATTCGAAACAAAAACTCTAATGGCAGATGGCTGCTTCTCACTCAGGGCTGTTTATGCTAATAAGGGAGAGATGATCACTAGTGGGCGGGGCTTTCCCCCTCTGATGTACCATACAAAAGGGAGAATGTCAATCAAAGTGTTTCTGCAGACTGTTTTTATCAAGTGTGATTATAAAAAAATAGTATTAATTAATTTTTACCACTATAAGCTGGTTATATTCACACACTGCTGACACACAACTGTATTAAAAAACATTCTAAAAGTGATTTTTGCATAATAGGTTCCCTTTAAAGTACATTTTTGTAAACTCTTAACTCAGCAACACAACTACATCACAACTACAAACTCTGCATTTCAAAATGCTGGATAGTTTTTTTTTTCTACATTTACTAACTAATCAGATTTAAGATCGAGTCTTTTGGTCAAAACATTAGCACTAGTTTTCTGTCCAGAAGGATCATACAGTCAATCATAATGGACAGACTGACAAAAGACAATTTCTTCTTCTTCTGCTTCTCATGTTTCAGTAATAAATTCAGTCACGTGAAGATGTTTGTGTGCGGCCATTCGTGGGTATGCAGTACATTTGACATATTTGTATGCACTTTGTCTTTTCTTCAGGTCCAGCAGTGCCAGTGGGTGTGGATGTGCAGGTCGAGAGTCTGGACAGCATCTCAGAAGTAGATATGGTAAGAAATTTAAGTAAGTTGAATTAAGAATGGTTCACTATAACAGTATAATGCGAAACGTGTTTATTCTAACATAACTGATAAAAAAAACGAGTAGGTTTTTTTTTGCATTCGCTTTTTTAGCTGTAATAGCCATTAAGATAACAATAAAAACAACAGATCTATTGCCAAAAAATATATAAACAAAATGAGTAATGTACAAAGTAATGGAAATCTGCTGCTCTGGACATTGGCACAATAAGAATGACGCATGAATATTTTACAATTGAAATAATGCATCATCTGTACCCATTGTTGTAATGAGGATGGGATTGTTATTCACATTAAAGTAGGCTACTAGGAGTCCGCATGTTATCGGGGAGATTGTGTGGATTATTTATAGATCTGAGTGACTCCCATTAATCTTCCTTATGAAAGCATGTACCTAGAGCTGCTTTTATTTATCATATCACTGCTGGTGTTTACGGGTGAGCGTGGATTGGATCTTACATAATATTCTATGAGTCATGTAGAGTTAATCCATGAGGTTTACCCTGTGACATCACAAAGAATCGGCCAATCAGAATCACACCATCCACATGCTGGCATCCCTCAGTAATGCCAACAGATGGTAATATTTCACAAGGTTTTAAGCAGTCTGGAAATGCATGTCAGCAGCTTGCATTAAAAAAAGAACCTTTTAAATCAAGACTAAGTGAATTTGTTTTGTAACCACATCAGCTGCATTTGAATTGTCGCACTAAGCTGTTTTATTATATATAAAGTTAGCCCTGTTTGAGATCCTTATTAGTCTATATATATACAGTAGGGGAAAAAGTATTAGAACCCCTGAAGAGAAATGAAATGATCAGTCTGTAATTGTAATGGTAGGTTTATTTTAACTGTGAGAGACAGAATAGCATCCAGAAAAATGCATTTCAAAAAAGTTATGAACTAATTTCTATTTTAATGAATGAAATAAGTATTTGATCCCTTCACAAAACACAACTTGAAATCCTTAGTCTGCAAACACAGAGGTCAGGTATTTCTTGAAGTTAACCAACAGGTTTGCATCTGAGGAGGGATTTTGTCCCACTCCTCTTGGCAGCTTTTTTTTTTTTCAAAGGTTTTGAGGCATTTGGCAACTCCAACTTTCAGCTCTCTCTACAGATTTTCTATGGGATTAAGGTCTGGACACTGGCTTGACCACTCCAGAAACTTAATGTGCTTCTTCTTGCTTCTTCTTCCACTCCTTTGTTGCCTTTGCCATGTGTTTTGGGTCATTGTCATGCTGGAATACCCAGCCATGACCCACACAAACATTATTTCTAAACATACAACTATATTTACACATTTTAATAAAAGAATTCTTGTGCTGTTAAGTATAAAATTGTGTATGGAAAGTGTCGTCGATGCACCGAGATATCGAATTGAACCGAATTGATGGCATGATAATCGTAACCGAACCGAACCGTGAGACCATTGTAGGTTCACACCTCTAATTGCGGACACAGTTGGAGGTGGGAATTTCAGCAGTGATTAGCCTCACTTCTGACTTTAATGCATTCCAGTTAGTTGCATGTCACAGTTGCATTTTCACCACGTGAGATGTGAATATACTTTATTTCTATAACAGAAATAATAGAGAATGCTAGCTGTCCTTTGAGTACAGCTGATGAAAAACATAAGGAACATTATATATTGCACTACATACACTGTAAAAATATCCGTAAATGAGCAGTTTTCCCTATTTTGTGATTCACGTTTTTTAAAACATGAATCAAATGTTTATTTCAACTTTTTCATTTAGGCTTTTGAATTGCATTATGGGACCTTGCTCTTTGTTCCAACAACCTTTAACATGGATTTTTTTAACTGTTTAAAGTGATATATTGTCTGGTTTGGTGTTGTATGTTACGACACAAAAACCTTGTAATAAACCGCCAGCACATTTTTATTTTGTTATTCATTCATTCATTTTCTTTTCGGCTTAGTCCCTTTATTAATCTGGGGTCGCCACAGCGGGATGAACCGCCAACTTATCCAGCATATGTTTTACGCAGCGGATGCCCTTCCAGCTGCAACCCATCACTGGGAAACATCCATATACACACTCATTCACACACATACACTACGGACAATTTTAGCTTACCCAATTCACCTATAGCGCATGTGTTTGGACTTGTGGGGGAAACCGGAGCACCCGGAGGAAACCCACGCGAACACGGGGAGAACATGCAAACTCCACACAGAAATGCCAACTGACCCAGCCGAGGCTCGAACCAGCGACCTTCTTGCTGTGAGGCGAACGTGCTACCCACTGCGCCACCGCGTCGCCTATTTTGTTATTTTACAGACTTATTTCTTTATATATTATTTCTTATATGTTATATTATTTCAAACTACTAAACTACTATAAAAGTCACTTTGTTCAACTATAGAGTTTTTAAACGTCAAAAATCGACAGAGCAGAGATCAACATCCCATAATGCAATTCACAACCGGTAAAGACTTGTGAATCACAAAATACGGAAACTGTTCATCAACAGATATTTTGACGGTGTAGGAGTAATCTCAGAAACAGCTTATATTAGTAGGGTTCACTAATCAAACACAGCGGAACATGCTAATCGGTGTCTGCAAGATCACAAAATCTATAGGCAGGTGTGTTTGATTAGGGTTGGAGCTAAACTCTGCAGGACACCGTTTGGCAGTGGTGGAAAGAGTACTGTAAAATCATACTCAAGTAAAAGTACCATTACTTGCCCAAAAATGTAGTACAAGTAGAGTAAAAGTATCTGTTGTAAATATTACTCAAAGTAGGAGTAAAAAGTAGCCCTTTTAAAAGTACTCAAGAGTAGTGAGTATTACGCTGTGAAAAGTTGATGCGTTTACATACAGTTTGTGCAGGATGTAACGTTCTGTAGTGCATTTAGTGATCTTCCTATATTCATTCGTTTGTTCCTTCCTTCGTTCCTTCTTCGTCCCTTCCTTCCTTCCATTGTTTGTTTGTTTTGTCCTTCATTCATACATTTGTTTGTTCGTTTGTTTCTTCCTTCGTTCGTTCACTCATTCATTCGTTCTTTTGTTCCTTCCTTCATTTGGTTCTTTGTTCATTTATTCATTTGTTCCTTCCTTTATTAGTTTGTTCAGTCCTTCCTTGAATCTTTTATTCATTCATTTGGTCCTTGCTTCCTTCATTAGTTCAGTCCTTCCTTCCTTCATTTGGTCCTTCCTTCCATTCCTTGTTCGGCCCTTCCTTCCATTTAGTGATTAAGGCTGTCTGACCATTTCAGTCATCATACAGTCGACATCTGTCATCTTCTCATCAGTGACATGCAGTCTATAAACAGTCTCTGGGTCAATGCGTGTAAAGATTTTCGTGGACATTTTTAATGCTTCCAAAAGGTTTGCTGCAATTATAAAGCGCACATGTCCTGAGGTTGTTCAGATGCGATTTACTTTCTATGTGCGATTTGATTGTACAGGAATCACAGGACTGATTTTTCTACTTTAGCCAATCCCCATAGACAAGAAGGAAATAAAGTAGTGACTGCAGGTTGAAGAAAAGTAATGAAGTAAAAGTACCGATACTGCACTAAGTGAAGTTTCACAAACTAATTTCGAGAGGAGTACGTGATTTGATTGATCACAGCTGGACTCTCATCTGTAATTATTAGTAAGCCAATCAGACGAGTCCAAACTCACTATAAGTAGCCCATCTAAAATTATTCCCTTATCTTTGTTTTCGAAGAAACCCCCCATCTTCCCCCTTTTTTCTCCTCTTTTGCCAGGGGGAGTTTTCGAGAACAACCTGATCTCGTACCCCCTTATTGCTTATTGACCAGGCTGGAGGTACTTTAAACCACTGCCGTTTGGACAACTATTTTAATTATTTCATCACATCATGTAGAGCAATGGTCTCAAACTCAATTCCAGGAGGGTCACAGCTCTGTACAGTTTAGCTTTCACCACCTCCAATTCACACCTGCTTAATAGTGTCTAGTAGTCTTGACCACCTTGATTAGTTGGATCAGCTGTGTTTGATTAGGGTTGGAGCAAAGCTGTTCAGAGCTGCGGCCCTCCAGGAATCCCGTTTGAGACCTATGATGTAGAGTATTGTAATGTCTTGCTAAAGGATCTTGCTCAAAGCTCAGGAGTATAACGCTGAATGACATAAATCTGTCTGCATTACTGCATTACCACCGCACCAGGAACTCGCCAACATTAATGCCATGAAAGCCAAAGCAAAGCAAACACTGAACTGCTGTATTGTACAAGTTCATACAGTAATACAACATGCAAAAGAGAGAGAGATCTACTTAGAGTGTCATTTAAGGTCAATCCATGTTGTGTTGTTTTATGCAGGACTTCACCATGACTCTGTACCTGAGACACTACTGGAAGGACGAGCGACTGTCTTTCCCCAGCAAACACAATAAAAGCATGACCTTCGATGGCCGGCTGGTGAAGAAGATCTGGGTGCCTGATGTGTTTTTTGTCCACTCCAAGCGCTCCTTCATCCACGACACCACCACAGAGAACATCATGATCAGGGTTTATCCTGACGGACACGTGCTCTACAGCCTCAGGTGACGACCACAGACAACACATACCCCAGCTTTCCTTCATGATCATGTCTGAAGGTAGAGCTGCTCCATCATGATCACGATTATTTTGGTCAAATGTGTAATCATAATTATTTTAAAGCAATGCACGAATCACTTGACAGTTATACTTGTGTAATATTGCTCATGTTATGAGGTCAGGATTAAGGTTGGGTACCGAGAACCGGTATTTTTTTTTTGAACCGTTACCTAATTGGCTATATGCACACAAACTTTTCATTTTCAGTCTGCCAGCCCAAGTGTTTCCTGCAAACTGTCAAGCCATTACAAAATCACCCCTTTTAAGATCTGATTTCTTTTTAAAATCAGCGATCTTCACTGCCTGATAGATATATGATGTAAAGTGGTGGTGGTGGTGGATGAGGAGATTCCCCCCATTGTGTAAAGCGCTATGAGTGTCTAGAAAAGCGCTATATAAATGTAAGGAATTATTATTATTAAAGTGGGTCTCAGACCGGACAAGAAGCACCGCATTAAATTCCATTGTCCCACACCATGTTTTTAAAATATGGACATTTATTGTACCCCAGTATTTTCAATGAAGTTTCAATGGGTTTCCTCCGGGTGCTCCGGTTTCCCCCACAGTCCAAAGACATGCACTATAGGTGAATTGAGTAAGCTAAATTGGCCGTAGAGTGTGAGTGTGAATGCAAGAGTGTATGGATGTTTCCCAGTGTTGGGTTGCAGCTGGAAGGGCAGCCGCTGCGTTAAACATATGCTGGATAAGTTGGCGGTTCATTCCGCTGTGGTGGCCCCTGATGAATAAAGGGACTAAGCCGAAAAGAAAACGAATTAATGTTTTGCTCATCTATAAAAAGCTTCTTGATTTAAGATTCGATTTTTGGACTAAAAACAAGACAAAAACTCTGAGTAAGAAAAGCATTTTTTGCAGTGCACAAGGTTGCAATTTACAGCAACACATGCATTTTCATTCTCAAATCTTTATGTTCAGTAATTACATAAACAAGGGTTAATGTGAATAATCACTTGTGTTGTGTTGTGTTGTGTCGTGTTGTGTTTTAGCACATTTTTGCATGTGTTTGCTTGAGCTAAAAGATGTGTGTGTGCTCTGCTCATTTCTGAACTTGAATAAATCAAATACACATCAATGAATCAAGCACGTCTCATACGGCAAAAGTCACATTACACGATTGAACTGATTTCCATGTGAAACTGGGTAATCCATGCCTTCATATCTTCAAGAGTGGACTACTGCAATTCTCTTTATTTTGGGATTAGCTATTCAGCTGTGGCCCGATTACAATTAGTTCAAAATGCAGCAGCGAGACTTTTGACAGGTGCACGTAAATATGATTGTAATAATGTTTGATGGCCGCCTGGCCATCGGGAAGAAGGAGGCGGAGAACCGACGAAACTTAAAAAGTAATTTATTAATAAAAGGGACGGAAGCTCCTCACGGAGACTGCCATCAAACTGAAAGTAAAAAGTAAAACATAAGTGTCCAGGCCTGGACCTCTCTCTGCTTCCTCTGCCATTGTTCCTCCTCTTATAGTTCAGAGCTCCTTCCGTGGGATTTGAGGCTCATCCCTCATCCCGTTCCCACGGCTCTCGGCCCCGCCCCCTCACCACAATGATCATATTACTCCTGTCTTGCGTTCACTTCACTGGTTGCCGGCGCACTACAGAGTGTTACTTTTTGTGTACAAATCATTAAATGGCTAAGCTCCATCTTACCTTTCTGCCCTCCTGACTGAGCACCATCCATCCAGATCACTTTGCTCATCAAATCAGAGACTTTGTTGATTCCTAAGTCTAGGCTGAAATGTTGGGGTGATCAAGCTTTCTCCTAAACTTTGGAACGTTTTGCCCATTTCCATTAGATTGGCACCATCTCTGTTTGTTTTTAAATCGGAATGGAAATCGAATCTCAATGAGTTGAACAGGTGAATCTGAAGGTGTTTTATGTTTGGAGTTTCAGGGTGACTGTAACTGCAGCGTGTAACATGGACTTCAGTCGGTTCCCGCTGGACACTCAGACCTGCACACTGGAGCTGGAGAGCTGTGAGTGTGACATACAGTAATATTAGATATCACACTGACGTCTGCAAACCTTCTGCTGTGTTCCTCTGCTGTGTGTCCAGACGCCTACACCGATGAAGACCTGATGCTCTACTGGAAGAGCGGAGATGAGTCTCTGAGCACAGATGACAAGATCTCTCTGTCTCAGTTCCTCATCCAGAAGTTTCACACCACCTCCAGACTGGCTTTCTACAGCAGCACAGGTGCACGTTTATATGTACAAATAAACTAGAAACTACTTCAGTTTCAGAAGATACAGGCTGTCTACTGATGCAAAACGGGTTTCATGATTATTTTGCCTGCTCATTAGTTTCTCATACACCTTGCACAAATTAATATAAAACCAAAAAATAGCATATACAAGGCAAACACTGTTATTTGGCATCTGATTTCAGCAGCTTTTAAATATCTATTTCAATTACTCTATACATTAAACTGATTTAAAGAGATTTGCAATTTTAATAGTTGTTTTAATTTAGTTTTTCCACAAATCAATTTGCTGTTAATTTACTTAGCCTTGCACCATCAAAGAGATAGATTACACACAGCAAGCCTTTTTCATCGGACAGATGTCCAACCATAGACCTCTTGGATAAAACAAGGCTAAATTTGGGCAGTGATTAGTCCAAAACTAGACTACACATCAAATAGACAGATTAGACAGACTTCACACGTGTAGGTTTTGAACTATTGTTAGATGGCTATTAGATTTTCACTGACAGCAAAATTTAGTCTTGTTTCAGCCAAACGTCTATGTTTGGATATCTAGTAGATGTCTTTTAAACACAAAATTGCTTGGTGACTAGTAGAAGATTTTAAGACAAACTACTTTATACAAGTTTCCTGAAATGCTTGATGTGTGAGCTTTCTCTTGGAAAATGGCATTTGAGTAAATCTCCTTTCATATGTCCTGCAGGTTGGTACAATCGTCTTTACATCAACTTCACTCTGCGTCGCCATATTTTCTTCTTCCTGCTTCAGACGTATTTTCCTGCCACTCTGATGGTCATGCTGTCGTGGGTGTCCTTTTGGATCGACCGGCGAGCTGTTCCTGCCAGAGTCTCTTTAGGTGAATTTACTGCATACACCACAGCAGCTCTAAAGCTGAAGACTATATCAGTTACCGTTTATATAAGTGCTCATCAGGCAGTTCTACAATACAGATATTCTTACTTATATGTGTGTTACAATTAAGAAAAGATTTTTCATTTTGTTTAATGATTGTTTATTAAAGTTCGCATGAAACAGAAGTTATTATATTGTCCTTTTTTCTTCTATCGTGACGTACATCCACTTTAAATTTTGATAAAGCCCTGATAGCCCCGCCCTAAATGAATGATAGCCTCTCCCTAAAGCACTGATAGCTCCATCCTAAAGCACTGATAGCTCCACCCTAAAGCATTGATAGCCCCGCCCTAAAGCACTGATAGGTCCACCCTAAACGACTGATGGCCCCTCCCTAAAGCACTGATGGCTTAACCCTAAAGCACTGATAGACCCTCCCTAAATCACTGATAGCTCCACCCTAAAGCACTGATAGCCCCACCCTAAATGAGTGATAGCTCCTCCCTAAAGCACTGATAGCCTCTCCCTAAAGCACTGA
>CAIGQV010009627.1:1957396-1990640 GCA_903798115.1 Danio jaintianensis
AACAGACTGGATCATCAAACCTATCACAACAAACTAGGTCATTGGACCAATCACAACAAACTGAATCATCAGTCCAATCACAACAGACAGGGTCATTCAAACAATTACAACAGGCTGGGTCCTCAAACCAATCATCTCAGATTAAGTCATCGAACCAGTCGCAACAGACTTAGTCATCAGACCAATAATAGCAGACATGGTCATCAGACCAGTCACAACAGACTGGGCCATTCAAACAATCAGAACAGACTGAGTAATTGGACCAATAACAACAGACTGGGGCATTAGACCAATCACAACAAACTGGATCATCGGACCAATCAGCAGACTGCGTCATTAGACCAATAACAACAGTCTGGGTCATCAGACCAATCACAAAAGACTGGGTCATTGGTCCAGTCACAACAGACTGGGTCATTCGACCAATCACAACAGACTGGGTCATCAGACCAATCACAAGAGAATGGGTCTTCAGACCAATCACAACAGACTGGGTCACTAGGTTTGTGTCATCCATATTAGCATCTTTCATCATGGAATTATTTGATGACAAACAAAACTCAGCACATATATGTTGCTTTTGGTGGAGAACACATTTATATTTGTTCCAGTCTGATCAGAAAGAAAAGCAGATGTAAATTGATATAAAAATTATAACAAGTGTTTGTGTTTATCCCCTTTAGACTTTACCCGGCACATGTGACATATCCAACATGAGGACTATGATGCTGGATGAAGCGTACGGTAGGCCTGATAGCAATGGTCTGGCGGGATACACTCAGGCCCCCGTCCCCTCTGAGGAGCCTGCAGAGAAACAGGCTGTGTGTCTATCTGTGGGACCTGAGGCCACAGGAGCCAAGAAGAGGACGCTCAGAGGACTGCGAATCATCCAGAACACTCACGCCATTGATGCCTACTCTCGCATGATCTTCCCCGGGGCCTTTATTTTCTTCAATCTCATCTACTGGTCTGTCTACCTCTGAGTGATCATGGCTGTAGGGTATTTTACTACTTACAGTTGAGGTCGGAATTTTTAGCCCTCCTGTTTAATTTTCATTCTTTTATATTTTTACCCCATTTTTTTAACGGAGAGAAGATTTTTTTCAACACCTTTCCAAGCATAATAGTTTTAATAACTCATTTCTAATAACTGATTTCTTTTATTTATTTTCTTGACAGCACATAATATTTGACTAGATATTCTTCAAGATGCTAGTATTCAGCTTAAAGTGACATTTAAAGGCTTAACTAGGTTAATCAGGCAAGTTAGGTTAATTAGGCAAGTCATTGTATAACAGTGGTTTGTTCTGTAGACAATCGAAAAAACAAATATAGCTTAAGGGGGCGAATAATATTGACCTTAAAGTGAAGTTTAATATTAAACTAATTTCGAGGAGCACGTGCTCATGATTGACCCAGCTGGCCCACATTACCTAATCACGATCCTCCAATCAAAGGATCCCAAGTCACTATATATAGCCTCATTTCCTTTCTACAACTATCTTCGTCTGGAAGAAACCCCCCTCCTCCCCCCTCTTCCACCTTTATCCAGAATGGGCGGCACGGTGGCCCAGTGACTAGCACTGTTGCCTCACAGCAAGAATACCAATGGCACCGGGTCCTCGCTGGGCCATCTGGTACTTCTGTGCGGAGTTTGCATGTTCTCCCCGTGTCCGCGTGGGTTTCCCCCAGGTTCCCTGGTTTCCTCCCACCGTCCAAATATGCTCTATATTATAGACAAAATAAGCCTAAATCTTTTTTCCAAAAGGAAGTTCACCTTAGCCTCAGCAGCGGGGGAGTTTTGAGATCGACCTGAGCTCAATCTCCCCTCGCCCTGCAAAAGGGAGGGAGCCCTGGGCCCGAGGATCCCTTGAGCTCAGTGCTCACGCCCGGGACAGCATGCCAAACAAGCTATGTATAAATCATGAGCTAAGTGTGAACGCTTGAAATGGTTTTAAAAAAAAATAAAAACTGCTTTTATTCTATGCGAAATAAAACAAATAAGACTTTATCCAGAAGAAAAAATATTATAGGAAATACTGTGAAAAATTCCTGAATCTGTTAAACATCATTTGGGAAATATTTGAACAAAAAAAAAACAAATTCACAGGAGGGCGAATCATTCTGACTTCCATTGTATGTGTTAATGGAAGTAAAAAAAAAAGTCAATTGTGATTGAGCGAAAGTCAAAAATAAAGCACAGGGAAACAAGATGATGTGAGCTGAATTGGGCACAGGAGTACATGAAGACACATGTACATGAGGAAAGCAGATGTAGGGTACAATAGGCTGAAGGCGTATAGGATTTTTATTAACACAGGCTCATCGAAAGTTGATTTTTCAGCCTACAGTTTTGTGCAACCAAATCACGCAATGAAAAATTGCATTAGACAGACGACCTCAAGACACGAACACTTTATAAATGGATTAAGCATTAAAAGTGTCCAAGAAGACATAAAATCATTGATGATGATGAAGATGTTTACTGTATGATGACTGAAATCACCATGCGTAAAATAACAATCGTGACTCCAACACAAAACACCTTTGATCCATCAAAAAATAAACAAATAAATTAAAATAATACAATTTTACACGATACAATACATGTCTCAATCTAACCATCTACAACATTACATTAAATACGGTTGCTGTAAACCATACTGTCCCCTTTTGGGGCGATTTGTTCTGCAGCATAAGTTTTAGACAATCCACAACACACACACAAGAAAGACAACACAACATCAACAGTACTACAAACAGCGATTACCTCTTCCCATTAAAATTAAAGGTGCTTTATGTAAGTTTTTGACTCTTCCAAAGCATAATAAATAAATACCATAATATGTTTGCAGATATTTAAGAAACATGCTAAGTGAACATACTTGTTTATCTGAAAAACAGTGCTGAAGTCAGATATTCTGCTTTGAAAATATGTTTTCCGTGGTGTTTTTAACCCGCCCACTGCCAGTTTAGCCAATTATATTTCAGCACCCCTGGTTGCCTTGGTGGAACACCGTGTATTTCATTCATTCATTCAGAAAGGCTCTCAAAGCATGCGTCCGCGACCGAAATGCGACCTCCGGTGGACAGTAGCAGACTCCGAAATGAGATGCAGATTCAGAGTTCCACATGAGGTTATTAATTAGCAAATAATATAAATATTACAAGAGTAAACATTAGGTGAGCAGGTTACATTGTAACCCCGTGTCCTAACAACAAGCTACGTGAGGAGATTTGCAGTGATAAAGCAATTTGGCTGTTTGCACCAGACGAAACACAACAGAAATTTAAATACAGCCATTCAGAAGCAGAGAATATGCACTCACTCATGAAATGGTAAGGATTATAATCGAATTAATACATATTAAACCTCTTTAACATTATTAAATGTAGATGCTGAATCACTGATATGTGTTGGCTTGCATCATTTCACAGTTCTAAAGTTCAGTTTCAAAGGGTTTATTTTATTTTCAGGATCTGAGGTGAACTATCTGCTGCTGCTTTCAGTAGTATGGCAATAAATGTCATGTGAAATGGCATTCAAACTCACATTATTAGCATTTAACACTGAATAAAGCACATGAGGTGTACCCGAGGTGATCAGTTTATCCTGTTGTTCACCTGTGAGAAATAGAAGCCGTTTCTAAAATATCAATTTCAGGTGTTGGTTAGGACAAAAACTCCTTTTAATATGGAAAATATTCCTTCTGTCGCGTGCCGTTTTATTTAGAACACGATTTAAATCAGCCTTTAGGGATGGTCTCGCTGTTGGTGTTGTCAATCTGGCAACCTGCGCTTGCGTTTATTTTGATCCAGGAATGTAATACCTAGTTCAATCACTGGGTGTCAAACTTACATACTGCACCTTTAAGCAAATCAATAGCACCAGAAACAAATGAAAGTTTTAATCTGTTAGACTTTTCCAAAGGGACCCTAAACCAGGATCCTGAGGGAAGGGTTTAAAACTAATCAAAAAGAGAATGAGATATAATCTATATAAAGATGTAATCTGATCTACTTTCTTTAGGACTAAAAAATGTTTCAGATAACGCCAGCATTTTCATACGAAAAGTGTTGTTTATTTATCTACTTCCATACTCCAAGCTAAATTAATGATGGACAGAAATCAAAGGGCTTCTAGATGTTGCGCCTACTGCTCCATCCATTCATTCATTCATTTGACCATCCTGAAGACAGTAAAGTGGTAGCACCAGCCGCCACATAGTTTACTGGATTTAATGGTTTCAGGAGAATCCAGAATTAGTCATAACTTAACATTTTAGATTTCAGTAGGGCAGAATGATTAATCGAAATTCAAATAAAATTGCGATTTGAAACATTGTGATTTCCCAAACGCAAAGCCTGCGATATGATAGCAATATAAATATATAAACATATTTATTCTCCATCCGACTCCGAGTACGCCTCTGCCAATAGCGTGAGCACAGCTTCATTCTGGCCGTTCAACAGTGTCCAAACCAGCCGCGGCCACTGTAAACAAACATGAGAGTGCAGGTCAGATAAACTTTTTATTTCTCTGATGAATGACTTAAATGAGTCTGCTCTTGAACAGACTGACTGAGTACACGTGTTTCACTCTCCGTGTCTGACAGCGCAGTTATGTCAGTGAATTCACAGCGGATCTGATAATTGACTAATAAAGCAAGCCTGATTCCCTGATTGACAGAGCTCCATGTTTTACTGCATGCAAACAGAGAGAACACGAGACTCTTGCATAAAGGAAAAACCGACACATTACATGAAATCATAATCTTAGTTGAGGTCATTCAAAGACCAGCGCTCATTGATTAACATCTGCATTTTTACATCATTTCAGTTGAACGCAGTCAATGAGGCATGAGCTCAGAGCCTCAAGTCAAGTACTTTATTGTCATTCACATGTACGCATACACAGAACGAAATTTCATAGCATTGGCTCCACAGTTCCAAAAGAAATAACCCTAAAACAATAAGTAGTATAATATAACAAAACAAATTAATAACAATTCATATACATAGCAGCTGACTGACGGTCCTCATCGTCAGGCGGATCTACAGTGCAAAACACAGTAGTGCATAGTGCAATAAAAAAATTAAAAATAAAATAAACTTAAATAAATACATTGTGACCCTTTAAGAGTTTAACAGTCTGATGGCATGTGCCAGAAAGCTTCTACAGAACTTCTGCATTTAATGCTGCGGAACCTCTTCCCAGAAGCTAGTAGGAGGAACAGTCCCTGGTGGGGGTGAGTAGCATCTTTTAAAATATTCCTGGCCTGGGACAAGCATCGCTTTGGTGCAATATCCTGAATGGAGGGGTGGGTAAGTCCCGGTAATCCTCTCCACTGACCTCACCTTCTTCCAGTCAGAGGCACTACGGCCTCCACACCACACAAATATGCAACTGGTTAGGATGCTCTCTATGGCACTATAAAATGTAGTGGGAATGGGCAGGGCCTAGTGGGCTCTCCTCGTCCGTCGCAGGAAGTGTAGACGTTGCTGTGCTCTCTTAACTAGTGACGCTATATTCTCAGACCAGGTGAGATTGTCCCTAATAATCACCCCAAGGAACTTTGTGCTGCTGACCATCTCCACCGCCGTGTTGTTAATGAGGAGGGGGGTGTGACTGGGCAGTTTTTTTTCTGAAATCCACAATGATTTCTTTAGTTTTATCCACATTCAGAATCAGGTTGTTCTTCCTACTCCAGTCCACCAACTGCTCCACCTCCTCTCTATATCTGTGGTATCATTTGCAAATTTTATCACATGATTATTTGAGAACTTGAGAACACAGTCATGTGTCATCAGGGTAAACAGGAAGGGGCTCAGAACACAGCCTTGAGGTGGTGACCCTGTGCTTAGAATGATGACATCTGAAATACTTCAGCAATCCAGCACCCAATTACACAAAGGGGTGCTAAAGCCTTAAAGTTTCAGTTTCCCTACCAGATGTTGTGGAATAACGCTGAACTAAAATCCAGGAACAGCATCCGCACATGGGTGTTTTTCTTCTCCAGGTGTTCCAGGCTTAGATGACTCACACACCACACAGGGTTTTCTGATAAAAGATTCCCAATGAGACATTTCTAGCTTAAATACCTGTACTCCAGAAGAACCATAAATGTTTAGCACCCAAGTGATTTAGCATCTTTTGTTAAAGTTTTTCCTGTGCCTTCTAGAGTCAAGCCGCAGTCTCACTGCACTTTTTGCCCCATAGACTTCCATTAATACGCATGCAAATGCGACAGACCGGAAATGCAAGTCTGAGCGACAAGTTTCGCAGTTCGCTGCATTGCAAAGTTCAAGCTTGGTGAACTCTGACCTGCGAAATCGAAACCTGCGAATTAAAGATCAAAACATGACCTCTATGTACAGAAATTTAAAATAGGGACTAATCGCTTACTTTTTTTAGTGTCTAATCATCTTGTTTAGTCCCGCCCCTTTTCGCAGCACCGTACAAGAATTTCGCATGCTCAAACGCACACTAAATTGCAGATGATTTAATTGACATGACACTGAAATCCAAGATAGACTTTTTTGTGTTTAACTCACTTCTCGGTAAACCATGGCTCTGTGCTGCTTTATTCCAAACTCACTTCATAACTTCAGTTGAGTGTTTAGAATAAATCTTCTGTGAGATGATTCTGTAGTCGTGTGATTA
This sequence comes from Danio jaintianensis, assembly GCA_903798115.1. Lineage (NCBI taxonomy): Eukaryota > Metazoa > Chordata > Actinopteri > Cypriniformes > Danionidae > Danio > Danio jaintianensis. The sequence continues at coordinate 1,964,061 of CAIGQV010009627.1, forward strand.
TTGGTCACGTTGAATTAATAAAAGCAGTAAAGTCCTCAGTAAAGTCTTTGCATCATATTTGCAGTTTCTGCCTGAGAGTGCCTTTTGGCCTTCGAAGGAGATTAACCACTGATGTTCCCTGACAAGATGTGCATGAGAATCGCAGCTTTTGTTAAATCACAATATTGATTTCATTTCAATATATTGTGCAGCCCTTTGTAAAGTCTTAATTGAATCGCAGTTGATAAGAACATTGTTCAAGCTCCTAACCACAGCCTTACGACTCAACTCCTTTGCTGGATTCTTCTGTTTTGCTGAAATTTGATCGGTTGATTAGAATTTTTTTTCCAGTTGCAGTAATCCCAAGGTCGCATATTCAATTCCCATTACTGCCAGGGATTGAAGGTGGGGGGAGTGAATGAACAGTACTCTTTCCCACATCTGATACCCAACTGAGATGCTCTTGAGCAAGAAGACACTTAACCCCAACTTGCTCCCTGGAGGCTGGAATCATTGGCTAACCACTGCTTCTTGTGTTGTGGTTGTGTGTCACCCTGTGTGTGTTTGTATGTGTGTGTGCTCTCACTTCTCACTCATAATGTGTGTGTGTACTTGCATGAGTCAAATGCAGAAAACCATTTTCAAGTATGGGTAAAATCATTCTTGACAAGTACTCAGTGAATTTCACACGAGGACCCTCAAGGTTCTGTGTTTGGTCCACTTCTGTTTCCTTATGCAGCCACAATAGTGTTACAAAACTCAAGTCATTGAAGCTTTATGATGATATAATGGTCATTGGCCTGATCACAGATGGTGATGAGGATGTAAAAAGATAGGAAGTTCAGACAAGGACAGCAACCTCTGTCTGAACAATAGTGAAACTATGGAGATAATCGTGGATTAAAGAACACATCAGAGATGAAACACACACCTACATACACCTGTGGTCAAAACTGATGTTAGTGCCTTCTTTTTTCATAGATTAAAGATGGCTAAATAACATTAAATATCTTGGCCCATGTCGCTATTGACCGGAGTTCAACTGGTTGTATAATAGCCTGTTGTAAGAGTAACTCTGCCTGGTACAGTAGCGTCCTGCAGGGTCCTTATTATTTATTGTGCATTACAAAAGAGCTTCACTGACCTCACTTGTTGCAGGTGTACATCACATCAACACGACTAATCAAAAACCAAATATGTGACCCTCGACCACAAAACAGTAGTATGTTGCGTGGGTGTATTTTTGGCAATAGTCAAACATTGTAGGGGTCAAAATATTTTTTCTTTTATGATAAAAAACATGAGAATAATAAGTAAATATGTTCAAATTTCGAACTGGCCAAACCCTATGACCCAGGGTCTGAAAGCAGAGGTCCGAGACATCGGCAGCTGATCTGCCTGTCATTGACTGCAATGTTAAATTTTACAACAAAAACTTGGTTACTGACTTAACATCTCTATATTATTGTTTGTTAAATGTCATTGTTCAGTAAATGATATAAACTGCAGTATTATTTAATAAAAATGCTCTGTACTATAAACCGCAGTAGTGTTATTGACAGTTGATGTTACATTGTTACGTGAGAGACCGTATAATACCGTATAAACCCCCAAGAGAGCAAATTTTTCAAAGGAGATTTTAAACTACTTATTAAATAAATGATTACAAATTATGTAAATCACACTCAGGCAATTTTTTATTTTGTATTGCTGTATTTAAACCAGGTGACACGGTGGCTCAGTGGTTAGCACTGTCGCCTCACAGCAAGAAGGTCGCTGGTTCGAGTCCTGGCTGGGTCAGTTGGCATTTCTGTGTGGAGTTTGCATGTTCTCCCCGTGTTCGCATGGGTTTCCTCCGGGTGCTGCGGTTTCCCCCACGAGTCCAAACACGTGCGCTATAGGGGAATTGGGTAAGCTAAATTGTCCGTAGTGTACATGTGTGAATGGGAGTGTATGGGTGTTTCCCAGTGATGGGTTGCAGCTGGAAGTGCATCCGCTGTGTAAAACATATGCTGGATAAGTTGGCGGTTCATTCCGCTGTGGCGATCCCTGATTAATAAAGGGACTAAGCCGAAAAGAGAATGAATGTTTTATAAGGTAAATGAAGGTTATACAGTGTGTTGATAATTGTAGAGATCCTTTATTTTAAAAAAATCCCTGCAAGATCTAAAAGAGATCAAGCCTCAGCCAGGTAAGGAAAAGTAATTAAAAGTATTGTAATGCATTACTTACCACAAAAAGTAACTAAGTAACTGTCACACCCTTGGCTCGTTCCTGCAGTTCCAGTCACCACTCTCAGTCACCATCCACCACACACCACACACGTGAACCCTCACCTGATTACTATTCACCCACACCTGCACCTGCAATCACCAGCACACTATATATGCTCACCTCTCTCATTCACTCTCCGGCTGGAATCGAAGACGGATGGTTCTCTTCGTCTTTTCTCCTGTGTTCTTCAGTGGATGATTCTCCTGTGCTATTCCGTGGATGTTCCCTTCCTCCTGTGGATGCAAACTCACCTATTTAAGGGAAGTGACTATCCTAATGTTGGCGTTTACCCAAGTACTGAGCTAACCAACAGAACTGTTTGTTGTGTGAAGATTGTGCTATCTTCACTACGCCATTATCCTGCTTCACCTTGTTGTTGCATTGCTCGAATAAATACCCATAAACTGTATCCCTCTTCGTCTTCCTTGTGTGACCGTGACAGTAACGCAACTAGTTACCTTTTTGGGGAGTAACTCAATATTGTTATGCCATCTAAAGTAACTTTCCCCAACACTGCATACAATATTGCATATAGTAATATATCTGTACACACATTTGTCAATTTGTATATATATATTTTTTTCTTTATTTACTACTTTTATTGTCCTGTCATTCTGTTGCACGCTGGAAACTTCTGTCAGGAAAACTGTCACTCCTGTGTAAACACACCTGGCCATAAAGCTCTTTCTGATTCTGTTCTTACATCCTTACATTTTATTACAGTTATTTTTTTCCTTACAATTCATTTCAATTGATCTTTATTTCTCTAGCGCTTTTACAATGTGGATTGTGTCAAAGCAGCTTCACATAGAAGTTCTAGTAAATTGAAACTGTGTCAGTCCAGTTTTCAGAGTTGAAGTTCAGTTTAGTTCAGTTCAGTGTGGTTTAATTTTCACTGCTGAAAGTCCAAACACTGAAGAGCAAATCCATCGATGCGCAGCTCTACAAGTCCCAGACCAAGCAAGCCAGCGGCGAGGAACAAACTTCACCAATTGACCAATGTGAAGGGAAAAAAACCTCGAGAGAAACATCAGTTGGGCACGACCATTTCTCCTCTGGCCAAACGTCTTGTGCAGAGCTTCAGTCTAGGGGCCGGGCCTGGAGAACACTGGACGTCCATCGTGGAGAAGCTGCAGGTGAGAGTAGTTCACCGGCTGGTGTACAGGCTGGCCCATGGGATCAATGCGGAGCTCGTCTGTCACTGAGTCTTTCAGGAATCAGTCCCATGTTCTCCACTCTTCCATGACTGCCACAGCATCTGCTCAGGATACGGCCTGGTCCAGGATTATGGAAACCTCGGGATAATGAATAACAGACTAACATAAGTGTAGATGCCGTTCAAATTATAATGTCTTTTGGGAAGTGTTCCCGGCTCCGGTTGCCCTAATTAATGCACCCTGACAATCCTTTAGTGGATTTGCATTTCAAAAGCATTTGTGTTTTATGTGTATGCTAACGCAAAGAGATGTGTCTTTAATCTAGTTTTACACTGACAGAGTGTGTCTGCTTCCCGAACTGTGTTAGGAAGGCTGTTCCAGAGTTTAGGTGCCAGATAGGAGAAAGATCTACCGCCTACAGTTGATTTTGATATTCTGGGAATAATGAATTGTACCGCCTCGGTAGAAAGCAAATGCAGCTAAAGTGTTTATTAATGACATTACTTTGTATCATACATTATTTCATAAACACTGATAAGTCACTGTTTTTTTTTTTTATCGTGTGCTTTTTATGTGATTGTTGGTCAGGGAGGGTTCGTATAATGCATGCAAATCAGGCTTTGTAATAGTTCTGCTTTCAGCCCTGGACAATGACCCAGTCAGAGTGAATGCACAATTAGACTAATCAATAATAAAATCCATCAGCTAGTCAGTTAGAACAAATGTGTTTGTGCAAGAGACGCATTAACGCACATGCATTTATGCACAGATTTTATGCATGACAGCAGTCATTAAGTGTCATTGGCTCAGTTATGTCATTTCGAATGCATTGTTTGAGATGTCTTTACCATAAATACAGTGTTGTATAGCATGGCGCCAACAATGCCAAGATTTTTGGTTTGATCCCCAGGGAACTGATAAAATGCATGCATGGGCTACCTTCAATACAATGTGAATCACTTTGGATAAAAGCATCTATCAAATGCATTAACGTTAGTGTAGTGCATGATTGTAACATATTATTCTCTCTCCTTTTCTTTCTCTCTTGAATCTTTCATTCATTCATTTTCTTTTCGGCTTAGTCCCTTTATTAATCTGGGGTCGCCCCGGGGGAAACCCACGCCAACACAGGGAGAACATGCAAACTCCACACAGAAATGCCAACTGATCCAGCCAAGGCTCGAACCAGTGACCTTCTTGCTGTGAGGCGACAGTGCTACCCACTGCACCACCGCGCCGCCTCTTGTATCTTTATATATTCAAAATGGTTGGTACCCATTAATTATGTCCAGGCCAGTTTCATTAATTTCCCGTTTTTGATTAACTTTTTCTGTTAAACCACATTTCAAAAGCATTAAGCATTCATTAAAATTTTTTTAAGTTATTAAGCCAGGGGCGATTGGGTAGTTCGAAAGACCCCCCAATGACAAGTCCCAGAATTTGTCCCCTCTATGAGCTCATTTGTCCCACTTTTGACTGCTATGCCGTCATAAATAGTGAAAATATCCAATCAAAGAAGGCTTTAAGACCTGTTGGATTATTATTATTATTATATTTTTAACAATATTATTTTTTATTATGGCGACGCGGTGGCGCAGTGGGTAGCACGTTCGCCTCACAGCAAGAAGGTTGCTGGTTCGAGCCTCGGCTGGGTCAGTTGGCATTTCTGTGTGGAGTTTGCATGTTCTCCCCGTGTTCGTGTGGGTTTCCTCCGGGTGCTCCGGTTTCCCCCACAAGTCCAAAGACATGCGCTATAGGTGAATTGGGTAAGCTAAAATTGTCCGTAGTGTATGTGTGTGAATGAATGTTTCCCAGTGATGGGTTGCAGCTGGAAGGGCATCCGCTGTGTAAAACATATGCTGGATAAGTTGGCGGTTCATCCCGCTGTGGCGACCCCAGATTAATAAAGGGACTATGCCGAAAAGAAAATGAATGAATGAATGAATTTTTTATTATTATTTAAAAGGCCAAATTCTGCCTGAGGAAAGCTGAATGTGCTGGCTTCAGTTTTTAGGCAAGTTTGAACAGATTCCTAGAAAGTTTTTTTAATGAAAGATAATATTAAATGTGTATTGGAACGTATTTTTTCATATTTCTTTATTCGATTTTTTTCATTTAAAATGCTAATCTCATAACATTTATAAAACTGGAATATACAGTAAAGATTACGGTTTAAATGCACATTTGTAAATAAATACATAAATATGGTAAGCAGGGTGGTGCGGTGGCACAGTGGGCAGAGCTGTCGACCTCACAGCAAGAAGGTCGCTGGTTCGAGCCTCTGCTGGGTCAGTTGGCGTTTCTGTGTGGAGTTTGCATGTTCTCCCCGTGTTGGCGTGGGTTTCCTCCGGGTGCTCCGGTTTCCCCCACAGTCCAAACACATGTGGTATAGGTGAATTGGGTAAGCTAAATTGTCCGTAGTGTATGTGTGTGAATGAGAGTGTATGGGTGTTTCCCAGTAATGGGTTGCAGCTGGAAGCATTGCATATTAGCATCCGCTGCGTAAAACATATGCTGGATAAGTTGGCGGTTCATCCCGCTGTGGCGACCCCAGATTAATAAAGGGACTAAGCCGAAAAGAAAATGAATGAATGAATGAATGATAATAGTAAGCAATTTGACAAAATGGTAGGAAAGACTTTAGGTACATCAAAAGTGTGCTCATGATCACCACAAGCAAAACCACCAAACATTTGTCCTTAAAATGTCATTAAATGCAGTATTTAAACCTCATAATTAGATAGAAAATGAGGCAAATAACTGCAAATAATGTCCACTTTTTCAGAAAAAAAGTATCACCCCTTTCAATAAGCTGGCTAAGTGGGGTAAATATGGTTTTACATTCGCACATTCTGCCTTTCACCTTAATCTATTTTCAGAAAAATATCATTTCTGAATAGGGAAATCATATTAGCAGCCAATGACTATTAAAGTACAACATTGTTCACAGTCAATTAAAAGGTGCTAATGTTGTTTTGAGGTCACACTTACATGCGATTTCATTAATTTTCTTTTCGGCTTAGTCCCTTTATTAATCTGGGGTCGCCACAGCGGAATGAACCGCCAACTTATCCAGCTGCAACCCATCACTGGGAAACACCCATACACTCCCATTTACACACATAGGGACAATTTAACTTACCCAATTCAACTATAGCCCATGTCTTTGGACTGTGTGGCAAACCGGAGCACCCGGAGGAAACCCACGCCAACACGGGGAGAACATGCAAACTCCACACAGAAACGCCAACTGACCCAGCCGAGGCTCGAACCAGTGACCTTCTTGCTGTGAGGCCACAGTGCTAATAGTCAACTTTGCAAACACTATTTTTTTTTTCGTTTGTTTTTTTTGCCGTTGTTGTGGTTGTTTTTGTTGTCCATTTGAGATTTGTTTATAGTTTGAATTTGTATTTTTATTGGTATAGACCTTTAACATCTGGCAAAGGGGCTATACCAATGAAAACTAGTCTTAGGGCTAATGTGGGAACATTTACGTTCTTGAGGAGCGTTGATTATGGTACACTGTCCCTTGTGAAATAAAAAATAGCACAGTTGTACAGCGCATACCACTCACGGTATGCATTCAAATGAGATTAACCCTTTTAAATACTGTATTGTATACTCCCCGTGTTGGCGTGGGTTTCCTCCGGGTGCTCCGGTTTCCCCCACAAGTCCAAAGACATGCGCTATAGGTGAATTGGGTGGGATAAATTGGCCGTAGTGTATGTGTATGTGTGTAAATGAGAGTGTATGGGTGTTTCCCAGAGATGGGTTGCAGCTGGAAGGGCATCCGCTGCGTAAAACACATGCTGGATAAGTTGGCGGTTCATTCCGCTGTGGCGACCCCAGATTAATAAAGAGACTAAGCCGAAAAGAAAATGAATGAATGAATGAATATCTCCCAGTAATACCATTTGGAGGAAAGTAGAACAATGTTCACTCTCTATACCGCTGGCTTATGTAAGTGCCATTCAGATAGCGCGTAATACCCGCTGAACATTACATAATATACGGGCAGCAAATGTCTGTTATTTATTTCCCCTGTAACCTGCGAAAGCTCCTGCTGTGGGAAAGAAAGCTCCGTATCTGACCTTCACAGATGCAGCCAGAGTGTGTGTGGGAGACGCTCGCGGGATGAAGCTCGTGGTGGACAGTGTTTAGGTTTGGACAGCAGCACAGTGTGTGTGTTTTGGGCTGTATTTCAGGATAGTAACTGCGGCTGCATGTGGGCATCATGCACGCGGATGTCTGCTTTCTGCTCTGCGCGTGCTTTCTCTGCACTGGAGCCCTGCAGTCGCTTCAGTCCTGCAGCAAGAGCAGGTAAGAAAAACACAATTGTTTTTTTATTTTTATTAATGATTACGGCTAACATGATTTTAAGTCAACATTTAAGTTAAAGATGTTTACTTACAGCTGCGCGCATTTGCCGTCAACTCTTGTGCGTGGGAAAGTTGCGTGCGCACGTTTCGCAAATGTTTTGTGCGTATGCAAAGTTTATTTCCTCCCCGGTTCTTTTTTATTTGAATGTTTTTTATTGTAATATGCAAGAGGTACACAATTTGGGATCACATACAAAGAGAACAAAACAACAAAAAACATGAAAAAACAACAATACAATCAGGTATAGCTGGTGCGTGTGTTTGCATGTAGCTATGTGTGTGTTTGTGTGCGTGTGCATGTAAAGGTAACTAGGTGGACATGTCAGAGTACATATATAAGAGAAAGAAAAATAAATAAAATAAAGGTGGCACAGTGGGTAGCGCTGTCACCTCACAGCAAGAAAGTCGCTGGTTCGAGCCTCGGCTAGATCAGTTGGCATTTCTGTGTGGAGTTTGCATGTTCTCCCTGTGTTGGCGTGGGTTTCCTCCGGGTGCTCCGGTTTCCCCCACAGTCCAAACACATGCGCTATAGGTTAATTGAGTAAGCTAAATTGTCCGTAGTGTATGTGTGTGAATGAGAGTGTATGAGTCTTTCCCAATGATGGGTTGCAGCTGGAAGGGCATCCGCTGCGTAAAACATATGCTGGATAAGTTGGCGGTTCATTCCGCTGTGGTGATCCCTGATGAAAAAAGGGACTAAGCTGAAGGAAAATGAATGAATGAACATATATACATGAACAACATGTATAACAGTCAATAAATGAAGCATATAACCTCCCCTGTTCTGTGCACGAATGTTTATAAAATGAGACCCCTGGGATCTGATTTATAATATTTGCGTAGAAACCTTCCTAAAAGTCAATATTCATTCATTCATTTTCCTTTGGCTTAGTCCCTTTATTCATCAGCGGAATGAACCGCCAATGAAGCACATGTGTTTGGACTTGTGGGGGAAACCGGAGCACCCGGAGGAAACCCACGCCAACACGGGGAGAACATGCAAACTCCCCACAGAAACGCCAACTAGCCCAGCCAGGACTCGAACCAGCGACCTTCTTGCTGTGAGGCGACAGTGCTAACCACTGAGCCACCCTAAAAGTCAATATTTAAGTTAAAAATGTGTAGCCTACTTAGTGTTTACTCACAGCTGCACAATTGATCTTGTCAAGTTTGTTTTTTATACATCACAACTGTTGCATGGGAAGTTGCGTACACACATTCCCGCCCCTGTTTTGTGCGTACGCAGCGTTTATGAGACCCCTGAGATCTAATTTATAAAATTTGAGCAGAAACGTTCCTAAACAGACTTATTTCTCTCCATATATTATTTCTTATACATTATATTATTTCAGACTACTAAAATGTCAATAAAAGCTACTTTGTTAACATCAAAAGTTGACGGAGCTCAAGATCCAGGTTCTTCAATGCAATTCACAACCATAAACGGAAAACACTTTTAATTTTTATATGTTTAATTTATGTATAAAACACACGGAAAATCACAAAATACTGAAACTTAATTAACAGATGTGTTTTTACAGTGTATGCCAGAATAAATACTAATAAGTTTATTAATAATTATAGCTTACATGATGATTTTAAGTCAATATTTAAGTTAAGTTTACTTAGAGTTTACTTACAGCTGCGCACATTCTTGTGTCAAGTTTGTTTTGTTATAGATCACAATTTTTTGGCGTGGGAAGTGGCGTACGCACATTTCCAGGGATCTGATTTATAAAATCTGCGTGGAAACCTTCCTAAAAGTGAACGTACACCAGAATAAATGTAAAATATATATATTAATGATTATGGCTCATGATTTTATGTCAATATTTAGGTTAAATATGTTTTACTTAGGGGCAGCACGGTGGCTTAGTGGTTAGCAGTGTCGCCTCACAGCAAGAAGGTCGCTGGTTCGAGTCCCGGCTGGGCTAGTTGGTGTTTCTGTGTGGAGTTTGCATGTTCTCCCCGTGTTGGCGTGGGTTTCCTCTGGGTGCTCCGGTTTCCCCCACAGTCCAAACACATGCGCTATAGGGGAATTGAGTAAACTAAATAGGTCGTAATGTATGTGTGTGAATGAGTGTGTATGTGTCACGGTTACAGGTGCATGCGCTCTGTCTGTTGTTTGTTATTGTCACGTGGGGTTGTTTTGCACACCCACGCGTTCTGTTATGTGTGATCACGTGTGATTGCATCAGCTGTGCTAATTTGCAGCCACAGCTGTACGTACACAGCGTCTCCTGTTTAAAGAGCTGGATCCAGCTCTTCAGGGTCAGTTCGTTCTGTCACGTGATATAAAAGACAAAGTCCGATGGATCCAATTGCAAGTAAAATTTATTACAAAAATAGTAATAGCGTGCAGGTCAGGGTTCAGACCAACACCGGACACAGGGATGTCGCAGGTATAGCACAAGGAGTCCACACGAACTGACAAAGTTCCTGGCGAGACACAGAGACACATAAACACGCAAATAACGAACTGACCCTGAAGAGCTGGATCCAGCTCTTTAAATAGGAGACGCTGTGTACGTACAGCTGTGGCTGCAAATTAGCATAGATCCACACACACGTAACAGAACGCGTGGGTGTGCAAAACAACCCCACGTGACAATAACAAACAACAGACAGAGCGCATGCACCTGTAACCGTGACAGTATGGGTGTTTCCCAGTACTGGGTTGCAGCTGGAAGGGCATCCACTGTGTAAAACATATGCTGGATAAGTTTGCGGTTCATTCCGCTTTGGCGACCCCTGATTAATAAAGGGACTAAGCCGAAGGAAAATTTATTTATATTTTTAATCAGTATATCAGTTTGTCCACAAGTCAAAATTAACTAACAATTAACAATTTTAGGATTGCAGAACAATGTAAAGCAAAAAAAGCAGGATACAATTTCTAGGTTTTTAATCAGCTGTAAAACCCCAAAAAATATGCGAAAAATGTCAAACAAACAAACAAAAAAAAGGATAAGGCCATGAACAATTTCTGAACAATCTGCAGTAAACTAGTCTGTGTCATTGATGGTGAATCTTTTTTATAACAGAGGCTGGAAAACATGGTCATCATGAGTGCTGGAGTCATTAAAGCAATGAAAGATATTAAAAACTTTTCAGCTGTGCTGGTTATTTTTCAATCAATGCTGTACTCTGTGCAAAGGCCCAATCCCAATTCTATTTTTGTACCCCTACCCCTTGGCCCTTGAAAGAGAGTGTGAAGGGGAAGGACTTCAAAATTTACCCCTAAGGAATGGGACAGCACTACCACACCTGCACACGTCATCATATGTCATCGCGATCTCTTACTTCATATGAGATTGACGATGGCGACTGCTGTAGTTATTCCAGATGTATTATTTTTTGGTATTTATCGTCAGGACATCACTGAACTGAAGGCAACGATATCATGTTATCATCACGATATAATCAATAAGCTCATAACTGTACTGTGCATTTACACCGTGGCCGTATTCATCTAAACACACGAAAACAACATTAACATTATAGCAGACACTGTAAAAAGCTTATTCACAGCCACTAGACTTTTCTGACAGGGTATTCCAGTGTCATCGAGTGACAGAATGTTGTGGGATTACTATACAGGAGTTATTATTAGGGATTATAGAATTTAGCGGTTTTTATTTTAGCATTTTCTTTAAGAGCATGATGATAAAACACGAACGCCGTTATGATTGTATTAAAACATGCTTGTTTGTTGTAAAAATTCATAATAATGTCAAAAAATACTAATTTGTGCATCTCCTGACTTCCGTGTGCAGCCATGCTGCTGTTGTAGCTGGTGTATTCTGGGAAATTTTCTTATCCCTTGGTTTCAAGTGTGGTCCTGAAAAATCTCAGTTTCAAGGATTATCTAGCTCTTCCCCTTAGCCCTACGCCTTCAAGCTAAAGAGAATTGGGACACCCATACCCCTTCACGTGAACGGTCAAATCAAGGGGTAGGGGTAAGTGGAAGGGCTAAGGGGTAGAATTGGGATTGGGCCAAAATCTGCCAAAGCACAATCATGTCTAGTCAAGTATAATGGATTCGTTATGTTATTTGATGATTAACAATTGCTGCTTTTATCAGGTCCAAGCGAGAAACAACCAGAGCGGAGCGAGACTTGCATAAACCCGGCAGGTACAAAAACAACCATACACACTCACAATCATCTGCAAGATTTATCTGAATATTAAAGGGCAACTTTTATGCAAAAATCACTTTAATAAGGGCTTTTAACACAGTTGTGTGGCAACAGCGTGTCAATATAGCCACCCTTTAATGGTAAAAATGTATTCATTAAATTGTTTTATAATCACATTTGATAAAAGCAGTCTGCAGAAACGTTTTGATTGACATTCTCCCTTTGTGCGTGTCATCAGAGGGGGAAAGCCCCGCCCACTAGTGACTATCTCTCCCTCATTAGCATAGGACGTTAGTCTTGTTTCTAAATCTGCCGCTTTCCTGACACACGGGCGTTTGTAGCTCCGCCCTCTTTTGAAAAGATCCCAATTAAAGAGCAGAATTTAAAGTGACCAAAACGCCACAATTAGGATCAAAGCCTAAAAGGGTCAGTTTCAGAGAGTTAGAAAACATTATATGTGTGGTATTTTGAGCTGAAACTTCACACACACACTCTAGGGACATCAGAGACTTATTTCACATCTTGTAAAAAGGTGCATAATAGGTCCCCTTTAACTCATATCTGTCAATTCCAATTCCGGCTCATTGAGAATATGTGCCCAGGACTACATTTTTGAGAACCGCGAAATATGTGCCCAGGGCTATGTATGGCTGCATTTTGTGTGTAAATGAACTCTACAGGCGATTTAACGCTTCTGACAACCTTCTGTTAATTTTTGCGCTATACAGCTGACCACTTACCTCCATATGGACAGCTTTTCCGGCGTGACCAGTGTGTTCAGTAGCTGCCCTCGTACAGTGTCAGACTTGGGACGTGGTTTGAGTCTTGCGAAGGACGGTTCCAGAAACCAGGTAAAACAAAAGCAAAAAGAAAAAAACTGTTGGCCTAAGGGAAGGAGGTGTTGACGACAACAAGCCAACCAGCTTTTTTCACAGATGCATGCAAGAAGGATGTTAAAAAAAGCGAATGCGTATGGATCTATTCCTCATGACCTCATCCAGCTCGGACTCGACCTTTACCATATTCCAGCAGGCATTCAAAGATTGGTCAGTAGCTATCTAGGAGGGATTAAACTGAGGTTTACAACTGCTCAGTGGTCTACTAACTGGCAGGAACTACAGAAGGGAATTCTAACAGGGTGTACCATCTCTCCTATCCTCTTCGTCATGGGCATGAATCTTCTATTAACAGCAACAGAAGGCATAACCTGAGGCCCCGCACTGGAGTCAGGTGTGATTCAGCCAGTGGTGCGGAGTTTTATGGATGACCTAACTATAACTACTGTGACCCATGTTCAAGCAAGATGGGTACTTGAAACACTGGGAAGTGTAGCTACGTGGGCAAGGCTGACATTTAAGGCCAGGAAGTCCAGAAGTTTGGTCATCAGGAAGAGAAAGATAACAAGCAAATTTGGCCTTCATATTCAAGATCAGGTAATTCCATCCATTGAAGAGAGCCCTATAAAGTGTTTGGGCAAGTGGTTCAATGCATCGCTGAAAGATACTGCCAATGTTGTAGAGGTGGTAAAGCAAACAGAGGATTGTTAAAGAAGATTGATGGATCCAGACTTTCTGGAAAGTTCAAATCTTGGCTGTACCAGTATGGCCTTCTACCCAGGCTAATTTGGCTACTCACAATCTATGAGTTCCCTCTAACTGCTGTGGAAGGCATTGAGAGGAAAATTAACAAGCACCTGCGGAGGTGGTTAGGGATACCCCCAAGCTTCTCTTCAGTTGGCTTCTACATTCGATCAGGGCAGTTGCAGCTACCTCTTTCAACTGTCGTGGAGGAGTTTAAGGTAGCAAAATGTAGAGTCACACTAAGTCTGAGAGATTCTGAAGATCACCTGGTAAATCAAGCTGTCATGACAACAAGATCAGGGTGAAAGTGAGCAGCCAACGCAGCCATTGAACAGGCAGAAAGCTCATTGAAGTTGCGTGACATTGTTGGTAACACTAGCACAGGACGTCAAGGCCTGGGGTCCATACATTTCCAGCAGTTTGGGGTTGTGAGTGCGGCAATCAGACGAGGTATGGTGCAGGCAGAAATTAGAGCTCAAGAGGAACAAAGATGTATGTCTAAAGCAGTGGAACAAGCATCCCAGCGAGCATGGACAAAGTGGGACCTGCCCAAGCGGAAGATCACATGGGCAGAGTTATGGAGACTGGAGCCATACCGCATCTCCTTCTTGCTGCGCTCTGTGTATGACACCCTTCCGTCACCATCTCATTTGCACATGTTGGGGTTGAGAGACGACCCATACTGCAAGTCAAAAGGGAACAGTGGCACACATATTGTCTGGGTGTGAAACATCTTTAACCCAGGGTTGATATAGGGGTCGACATGACAAGGTGCTCTTGAACCTTGCTGATTCAATTGAGCAGGAGAGGCGCAAGAAGAAGCACGGCAGTACGGATAAGGAAACCATCAGCTTTATCAAGGAGGGGGCTAGGCCTGTCGCAACTAGGGCAGTAGCAAAGTCAAGCTTGCTGCAAGCCACAGGCTCTTGGGAATTGAGAGTCGATGTTAGAAGAAAACTGCAGTTCCCAGATGTGGTTCACACAGCTCTTCGTCCAGATATTGTCTTGTGGTCAGATAAAGACGCTAAAATCATTTTAATTGAGCTGACCGTGCCATGGGAGGAGGGTTGTGAAGAGGCTCATGAGAGGAAGGCCTTAAAGTACACGCCACTAATCCAGGAGTGTAAAAACAAAGGTTGGCAGGCATGGCTGTTTCCTGTGGAGGTGAGGTGTAGAGGCTTTCCTGCAAAGTCAGAATGGCGACTGATGTCAGCTTTAGGCATAGGAGAAAAGAGCAAGAAACATACTGTTTGCAGGATGGGAGAAGAAGCAGAATGAGCTTCATGCTGGTTATGGAGTAAGAGAGAGGAGGAAAGCTGGAAGCCATGAGTAGATGGGCAGTGGCTTGGCCACCACTGCCGACCCACCAGCTGGAGAGTGTTGTGGTAAGGATTGAAACACGCAGGGAAGGTTGGGAAGCATCTGATGACATCTGCATGTGGCAGAAAGCTATGGTTACATAGTGGAGTAATCAAAGGAAGCACAAAAATAGGTGTATGTCACAATTAATATTGGCAGAAATGTGCCTCGTGGATTTATGAAAACCAAAACAGCAAGCATACGTAGCCCTGGACACATTGTTATGATTCACATCTTGATTTGTGTGTTTTCTGTTCAGCTTTTTGTTATGTTTGGTTCCTTTTGTCATTACTTGGTTATTTATTTGTCTCCACCTCCCTCGTTATCTTGTTTAGTTAATTGTTTTTTGCGCTATTTATATGGGTTAACTGCCCATTGTCTGTTGTTTTTGTTGCTTTCATGATGTCCGCTTGTCCCCCGCTTCCTTTGTTTGTTATTTGGTTCATTTAATAAAACTTCAAGAGACTGCGTTTGGATCCTCCTTTTATTATTTTCCCTTTTGCACAAACACGATTGACGTGACACACATATTCTGCAGTTCTCAAATATGTAGCCCTGGGCACATATCTCGGTCAATTCGCTGCATTGGAAACAATTCAGTTTGCATTGGAAGTGTGTTTGTACAGTTATCAGAAAGGTTCATTTTGTAACCTCATTTATTTTTTATAATTTCTCAGCACGTTACTGATGCGAAGTCCAGATGTGACGAAAGCTCCCGTCACCAAATCCGAGCAGCTCCTGAAGCTGGACGATCACGACTTCACCATGAGACCAGGCTTTGGAGGTACTGCGGCACAAACAACACATTCCGTCTCAAAAACAAGAATATACTGAATATATCCAGCATGTTGTTGGTTATGCTACAGAATAATATACATTTAATTATATATCTAAACACAAATATTTCATTCTTAAAGCGATAGTTCACTCAAACGTGAAAATTCTGTCATTGTTTAATCTTCATTCACATTTGATAAGATCTTCTTTCTTCTGTCGAACACAAAAGAAGATATTTCGAAGAATGCTGGAAACCGGTAACCATTGACTTCCATATTATTTGTTTTTCCTACTATGGAAGTCAGTGGTTAAAGGTTTCCAGCATTCTTCAAAATATCTTCTTTTGTGATCAACAGAAAAACAAACAAACGTAGAAATGTTTGAAACCACTTTAGAGTAAGTACATAATGAGTATATTTTCATTTTTGGCTGAACTGTCCCTTTAAGATAATTTTAGTAATTGGAAAATTTGAGTTAAATCAACGTATATTTTTGCTCTACACTGCAAAAATGCTTTTCTTACTCAGAGTTTTTGTCTTGTTTCAAGTCCAAATATTTTAAAACTCTTAAATCAAGAAGCCTTTTCTGCACAAGCAAAAAATATTGTCTTGTTTTCAGAAATAATAAGTGAGTTTTCCTTAAAACAGGGGTCTCCAAACCTGGATAGTTTAGCTCCAACTTCCTTCAACACGCCTGCCTGAAAGTTTCTAGTATACCTAGAAAGAGCTTGATTAGCTTCAGGTGTGTTTAATTGGGGTTGTAACTAAAATATGCAGGACACCGGCCCTCCAGGACCGAGTTTGGACACCCCTGCCTTAAAACAAGCAAAATAATCTGTTAATGGGTAAAGGAAAATAGTCTTATTTTAAAGCGAAAACACGATTATTTTGCTTGTTTTAGGGAAAAACTCACTTCATTTTGACTCATTATTTCTGAAAACAAGACTTTTTTTTTTTTTACTTGACCAGAAATTAAGAGTTTTTAGGTATTTGGACTAGAAACGAGACAAAAAAGCTCATTTTTTTGCAGTGTAAGCATTATATTATTGGCTTTATTTTTGTAAGGAATTGCTGATGGATGAGCAATGATTATCATCAATGCATTAATGACAGATATATGAAAGAATTTCTTAATAAACAGCAGAAGAATCAGACTTATGTAGGATTTGAACTGACATCAAAGGCAATCAGCTTTACATAAGCTCAGGGCAGATTATAACACTGCTTTACTGTGGGTCCGAGCCAGCAGCACTCACTTATCTGCCCGTATCTTCACTCAAGTTCACATGAACTGTAAATACTACGGTCAGATCAGACCCAGATTAAGGGTGATGAAAATAATGCCCTAAGGTGAAAAAAAGGACATGCTTCTCTCAAATTCTGCTTTTGCTAGTTTTATGCAGTTTTTTTGACCACTGAGTAACAAACAAGATCACTTTACTAGTTCATAAGACAGTGATGATATTATGAAATGACGCATGATATGAATATGAATGAGATTTTATGCATGGTTATGACAACTGATATTAAGTGTCATTCGTTCAGTCGTGTTTTAAATGCAAAGATGACAATGTTTGAGATGTTTTTATCACAACTTGACATAAATAACCTGTGTTTGTCTTCGTCATAGACATTATCAAGACAACATAACTTGTCAAAAATCTGTCATAAACATAATTGTCATGAGGCCAGTTATAGCATTGTAAAATGCTGAAGTGTCCTTTGGATATGAATAATGTAAAGAGACAGAGTGGGTAGCACAAGTGGGTCGCCTCACAGCAAGAAGGTCGCTGGTTCGAGCCCCGGCTGGGTCAGTTGGCATTTCTGTGTGGAGTTTGCATGTTCTCCCCGTGTTGGCGTGGGTTTCCTCCGGGTGCTCCGGTTTCCCCCACAGTCCAAACACATGCGCTATAGGCAAAATTGGCTGTAGTGTATGAGTGTGTGTGAATGTGGGAGTGTATGGGTGTTTCCCAGTACTGGGTTGCAGTACTGGTATCCGCTGCGTAAAACATATGCCGGAATATTTGGTGGTTCATTCTGCTGTGGTGACCTGAATGAATGAATGAACATTGTTCAATATACAACATAGTCAACATTTGAAGTCGATCAAAACCTTTCATCAAAATGATCCTAAATCTTTTGAACAACACCGATTCTTGCCTTAGAACAGTTTTGAAAAACGTTTGTGATCCACTTTAAATGTTGACTACTGTATATTCTCTTGTGTTCAACTGAAAAACAACAACAACAAAAATAACCTCAATCAAGAATGAGTAAATCATGACAGAATTATAACTTTTGGGTGAACTGTCCCTTTAATGTTGACAGCTGTGTGAATATAATGAGCTGTGTTCATGCAGTATATGATCTTACAGTAATCAGTGAACCGAGAGCACACATATCCTGTCTGTTGCACATCAATAATAACATATGTTTTTTATTGATCCTGTATGTCGCTTTAATTGTTTGTACATCGATTACAAATGGCATCCATCGAAACGTTATAAGCTTTATGTTCCCGCAGAGTGTTTTCTTTCATCTGTATATCTGACATAATGGCATGAGCACTCCGAAACAATCAAAGAATGCATATGAGAGAGGTGGTGTTTGCTGATATTTAATTTGCAGATTATTTGTGTTAATTGTGTACATTTTAAGTTATTTGGTGGACCCTCGGTTGAAAACCACTGGTCTAAAAAAGACTCGAGCACTGGATTTGTGTACAAGTAGCCGTTTATTTGCAAAAAAGTACATGAGACAGGTAAAAGCAGCCTAACAATGGACAAGCTGAGACAATAACCAACAAAAGACGACTCAAGCAGAGGGCTACAAGTACACAGAATACATGAGTAATTAAACAAGGCACAGGTGAACACAATAGGCATAGAAACAGAGAACATTAGCTGGTTTTCCACTAATGGAAACCCAGCTAATGTTCTCTGTTTCTATAAAGTATCACTATTGTGTTCACCTGTGCCTTGTTTAATCACTCGTGTATTCTGTGTACTTGTAACCCTCTGCTTGAGTCCTTGTTGGTTATTGTCTTAGCCTGTGCATTGTTAAGGCTGGCGTACACGGTGTGAATTCTGAAGGTCAGAAAATTGTATGTCTATGCACACGTCACTAGGGATTTTAAGTGAAAATTGTTCGGATGCAGAGATGACATGATTTTATGATCCTGCAAATTCTGAAACAACCACATGGAATTTCATGCCAAAAACAACACAGAGGAAAGGAAAACATTGCACTCTTTAGTTACACACATGGGGTGAAAAGGTGGACTGATTTCTTGGTACTGATGAAGAACCTATAGGGTTTGTTTACATTGATGGCTCGTATCAATAGCTGTTTCAAGAGTTCACACTTAGCTGATGATTGATTATAAAGCGTGTTTGGCATGCTGTCCCGGGAGAGAGCCCTAAGCTCAGAAGATCCTTGAGCTCGGGGCTCCCTCCCATTTCATCGGGAGAGAGGGGAGTCTGAGCTCGGATAGGTCTCGAGAGCTCCCCCGAATTCGTTCGCTCGGCCTATTCCTTGATTATTAGGGGTTGCCAATGTGGAATGAACCACCAACTATACCAGCATATGGTTATGAGGTGAATTCCCAGCACTGAAACACTCATATACTGTGCCAATTTGGTTTATTCAATTCACTTACACTGCATGTCTTTGGACTGTGGGAGGAAACCGGAGTACCCGGGGGAAACCCACGCAAGCATGGGGAGAATGTGTAAACTCCACACAGAAACACCAAATGGCCCAGCCGGGACTCGAACCAGCAGCCTTCTTGCTGTGAGGCAACAGTGCTAGCCACTGAGCCGCCATGCCACCCTGTCCTGGATTAATCTAGGAAAGAGAGGGAGGAGTAGGGGTGGATGGGGGGGATTTTTCAAGGCGAAAATGACTAAGGTAAGGAAATCTGGTTATTTATGTGCGTTTGGATTCGTCTGATTGGTAAATCATATGATAGCTAATGCTGGACCGGCAGTGGTCAATCATAAGCATGTGATCCTCTCGAAATTAGTTTAGAAATAAACTTCACTATGAGAGAGAGAGAGAGGGAACGAGAGAGAGAGTGCAATGTTTTCCTTTCCTCTGTGTTGCTTTTGGCGTGGAATTCCATGCGATTGCTTCAAAATTCACAGGGTCATAAAATCATGTCATATATCTCTGCATCCGAACAATTTTCACATTAACTCACTCATGATGTGTGTGTGGACATACGATTTTTCGACCTTTAGAATTTGCATCGTGTACGCCTGGCTTAACAATGCACAGACAGAGACAATAACCAACAAGGACTCAAGGAGAGGGCTACAAGTACACAGAATACACAGAGTAATTAAACAAGGCACAGGTGAACACAATAGGTTTAGAAACAGAGAACATTAGCTGGGCTTCCATCGGCCTATGTTAATGCACATTTTGGAGTATCACATGAGAAATGAGTGATGGAAATGCCAAATTTTGCATAAAAATTGATTCATTGGCAAACAGGTTTTTAGGCTTGCTTAAGGTGATTTTGGACTTGTGCTTAAAACATTTAAAGTGAATAATGGGAGATGGATAGAAATGTATTTGCAGAATAAATTTTGAAGGCCAGTTTGTCATTGAGTTAGCTTAAAGGTGGATGTACACAGTGTAATTTTTGCTGCCATATGGGCTCGTTTTTTTTTTTTTCCTATCGGGAGAAGTTGGTTGGTATGGATTTCTTCGATGCTCGTATGGTCGTGAATAATGAGGCAGATGGCTGGAGTGTTCAAAAAGTGTCGAGTCCCATGGAGGAGCTCTGATGTATACATTTGTTTTGTCTTTACTCTATATTCAATATTGCTCCACGTTAGCCGGTTCCTGCTCTTGTTCCCCGAACGAGTGTGAGTTTGATTGTGTCTACAGTAGTATCACATGCAATTCTCATGTAAACTCAAAACACTGGTGAAGAAACTTGACACAATGGTACAGAGAAACAACAGTGCCCACTACTGTTTCTGAGGTGTTATTGCCAGAGCAGCACAGACAGAACACAGAAGTATAAATGCTTCAATAAAAGGCACCGTGGGCTATGGTGATAAGCTGACATTTTTTTATAAACATGCATTTAATTGTTTGATTTTGTGTTCATTGTTTACACTTGTCATGAGTTGAAATGTAAAAACGAATATGTGCTTGCTGTCAGGGCCTGCGATACCTGTGGGTGTTGATGTTCAGCTGGAGAGTCTGGACACCATCTCTGAAGTCGATATGGTAGGAGACTGACACCTGTCTTAATATATACAGGGAGTGCAGAATTATTAGGCAAATGAGTATTTTGATCACATCATCCTCTTTATGCATGTTGTCTTACTCCAAGCTGTATAGGCTCGAAAGCCTACTACCAATTAAGCATATTAGGTGATGTGCATCTCTGTAATGAGAAGGGGTGTGGTCTAATGACATCTACACCTTATATCAGGTGTGCATAATTATTAGGCAACTTCCTTTCCTTTGGCAAAATGGGTCAAAAGAAGGACTTGACAGGCTCCGAAAAGTCAAAAATAGTGAGATATCTTGCAGAGGGATGCAGCACTCTTAAAATTGCCAAGCTTCTGAAGCGTGATCATCGAACAATCAAGCGTTTCATTCAAAATAGTCAACAGGGTCGCAAGAAGCGTGTGGAAAAACCAAGGCGCAAAATAACTGCCCATGAACTGAGAAAAGTCAAGCGTGCAGCTGCCAAGATGCCACTTGCCACCAGTTTTGCCATATTTCAGAGCTGCAACATCACTGGAGTGCCCAAAAGCACAAGGTGTGCAATACTCAGAGACATGGCCAAGGTAAGAAAGGCTGAAAAACGACCACCACTGAACAAGACACACGAGCTGAGACGTCAAGACTGGGCCAAGAAATATCTGAAGACTGATTTTTCTAGGTTTTATGGACTGATGAAATGAGAGTGAGTCTTGATGGGCCAGATGGATGGGCTCGTGGCTGGATCGGTAAAGGGCAGAGAGCTCCAGTCCGACTGAGACGCCAGCAAGGTGGAGGTGGAGTACTGGTTTGGGCTGGTATCATCAAAGATGAGCTTGTGGGGCCTTTTCGGGTTGAGGATGGGGTCAAGCTCAACTCCCAGTCCTACTGCCAGTTTCTGGAAGACACCTTCTTCAAGCAGTGGTACAGGAAGAAGTCTGCATCCTTCAAGAAAAACATGATTTTCATGCAGGACAATGCTCCATCACACGCGTCCAAGTACTCCACAGCGTGGCTGGCAAGAAAGGGTCTAAAAGAAGAAAAACTAATGACATGGCCTCCTTGTTCACCTGATCTGAACCCCATAGAGAACCTGTGGTCCATCATCGAATGTGAGATTTACAAGGAGGGAAAACAGTACACCTCTCTGAACAGTGTCTGGGAGGCTGTGGTTGCTGCTGCACGCAATGTTGACGGTGAACAGATCAAAACACTGACAGAATCCATGGATGGCAGGCTTTTGAGTGTCCTTGCAAAGAAAGGTGGCTATATTGGTCACTGATTTGTTTTCGTTTTGTTTTTGAATGTCAGAAATGTATATTTGTGAATGCTGAGATGTTCTATTGGTTTCACTGGTGAAAATAAATCATTGAAATGGGTATATATTTGTTTTTTGTTAAGTTGCCTAATAATTATGCACACTAATAGTCACCTGCACACACAGATATCCTCCTAAAATAGCTAAAACTAAAAACTACTTCCAAAAATATTCAGCTTTGATATTAATGAGTTTTTTGGGTTCATTGAGAACATGGTTGTTGTTCAATAATAAAATGAATCCTCAAAAATACAACTTCCCTAATAATTCTGCACTCCCTGTATGTATGTATATATATATATATATAGGCCAACAGCTTTCAGAGAACATCATGACTGATTCAGTGCTCTCATGATCGTTTTCAGTCAAGTTTGTGCCACAGGATTTAGATAAACTTTCCAAGCAGCCTTCATACACATTTAGAGTGCTCTTGGTGTAGAAATGCATAGTTTTATCATTTTTAAATACATTCGGCCGATCTCTGAGTCATGCAGTAACACTTTTAGCCTAGCATAAATCATTAAATCGGATTAGACTATTAGCATCTCGCTCTAAACTCTCATTCTGGCATAATAATCAAGGAACTTTGCTGAAGGACCATGGCTACAGCAGGGGCAATAATATTACGCAGCACCTGAAAATAGTCCCCAGTTAGGTAACAGTGCTACGTAATATCATTGTGCTGCTGCAGCGATGGTACGGCAGTAAAGTTCCTTGATTATTACACCAGAATGAGATTATAGTTCCTAAAGCCATATCAGCCTAGAAAATACCAACTTTTAATTTTCTGTCGGATGCTAATGGTCAAATCCAATTCAATGATCTATGCTAAGCTAAGCTAAAAAGGCTCCCGCCAAACCTGGATGGATTCAAATACGGTAAAACTCAACTGTTTTACTTTAGGGGAGCTGTAAAATGAGCGAGCCTATTTCTAATAAAAGTGTAGTGTTTTTTTAAGATGAGTTTGTGATTGTATTGTGTGCTACAGGACTTCACCATGACTCTGTACCTGAGACACTACTGGAAGGACACGCGACTGTCTTTTCCCAGCAACACCAACCAGAGCATGACCTTCGATGCCCGGCTGGTGAAGAAGATCTGGGTCCCGGACATATTTTTTGTCCACTCCAAGCGCTCCTTCATCCACGACACCACCACAGAGAACGTGATGTTGCGAGTGTATCCCGATGGAAAAGTGCTCTACAGCTTAAGGTAACCATCACACACACGCTTACTGGTGATAACACAGAGCTCGGGCATTTTATTCAGGATTTGCTTTTTCCTTTTGTAGTTAACATTTGACCTCTCAGAATTATGAAAACGCTCAGTTTAATCCCGTTCAAAGCTCAAGAAGCAGATTGACGGCCATCAGAAGATTTATGTTATGTCCGGCTTTGCTTTAGATGGATGACAGAGCAGAGTCTAAACCTAATTAGTAAGTGAAACCTGATTTGCTTAAAAAAAAGATTTTGCACCAAAGCTCTATTATATAAACCAACACAGTCGTCACTTCCAGTGTTTGTTATTAACTTTCGAATTTTTTCTGCCGGAGATCTATCCAACAATACGTGCTTCAGCCTACATTTTTGTGAACTACAAAACTACAAAATGTGAACTACAAAAATGTACTTAAAAATACGCTTGACTGCAGTTTGTAGGTAAAATAAACACTAGGAGGCAGTATGATGACAACAACTTTTGTTCCTTTTCACATTAATGATATTTACAGAGACATATTATTGGCGAATAAAGGATTATTTTTGTGCCGTTCTTCACACAACATCAAATAAATACAAAAAAAAACTAGTTTCTATAATTTCTAACCAAATACGTTTGCGTTTTCTATCTATCTCCATATGGTCAGCCTTTCTGGTGGACCGACATGAATGTGTGAGACCTATAGATGATCAAAACATGACTCCTCTGTACAGATATTTTAAAATATGGAGTAATTGTTCGTTTTATCAATGTTGCATTATCTTATTTTATCGCTGACCATTTCACAGCACAATTTCGCATGCTCAAACTCTAGTAGACAGCGCCCTCTAGTGGATTTGTCATCTGAAATGTGCAATGAAACGTTCCCGGAGCAACGTATTTTCCTTTTCACAAAAATGTAGGCCGAGGAATGTATTTCTAAAGAGCCTGGGTTGGATCCATCAGAGATCCAATCTGTCCAGTCCTGATTCTTGCTTCAGATGAGTGAACGTGTGGATTAATACATGGGAATCTGTGGGATTAATGCAATGCACATGTCCGTTCAGACACAAAGCAGGCTTTAATCTCTAAGCCGTCCCACAACCAGTGTGCTGGATAAAAATGACTTTATTCTTCTATACATCTCCACGTACAATCCGTAAGCGTCTGATCCAGGATCTGTCTTTTTATCTCAGGCCAGATGGCCGATCTGTAGGGTTTTGTTGATCAGTGCATTCAGATAGTATACGACCTTAATTGTACACATTTTATGTTGCAGCTTTATACTAAAATGCTTTAAATGTTTTTTTTTACATCAATCTTTCATCATATTTGCAAGATTACATCGATTTATGTCAATCTACACGCCATATACTATAATGGCCAAATACAAAAAAAATATTTTGTAATCACTACTTATTTATTAAAGGTATAGTTCACCCAAAAATAAAAACCTTCTTCACTATTTACTCACAATCAAGTGGTTGCAAGCTTTTATGAGTTTCATTATTCTGTTGAAGACAAAACTGAACACATTCTAAAGAATGTTGGAAAAAAGCAGAGCATTGACATCCATAGATACTATAAAAATCAATGGCTCAAAGTCGAAATGGCTCATCAAAGTCAATGGCTCATTTTGTGTTCAACAGAAGAAAGAAACTCAAACAGGTTTGAAACAAGCGGACGATGAGGAAATAATGACAGAATTTTCATTTTTGGGTGAACTATCCCTTTAAATCATGTCTGTCCCATAACAAAATGAATGGCTCTGTATGCTCCATGTAGAGTTTTATATAAACCTCAAAGACGAGACTTCCACATCAAGGCTATGGATATCTATGCTATGGATTTGTTCGATGCATATCAGAGACACAATTTTTACATTTTCCATGCACGCTCAACAGGGTCACGGTCACATCGATGTGCAACATGGACCTCAGTCATTTTCCCCTGGACACCCAGACATGCTCGCTGGAGATCGAGAGCTGTGAGTAATGCCAAACCTTAAGAGCAAAGCACTGTAATAAAAAAATTGTGTTGCTTGCTCAAACTACTTATGTAAAAATTTGGCTTAGTCCCTTTATTAATCTGGGGTCGCCACAGCGGAATGAACCCCCAACTATTCCAGCATATGTTTTACGCAGCGGATGCCCTTCCAGCTGCAACCCATCACTGGGAAACACTCATACACTCTCATTCACACACATACACTATGGACAATTTAGCTTACCCAATTCACCTATAGCGCATGTCTTTGGACTTGTGGGGGAAACCGGAGCACCCGGAGGAAACCCACGCCAACACGGGGAGAACATGCAAACTCCACACAGAAATGCCAACTGACCCAGCCGAGGCTCGAACCAGCGACCTTCTTGCTGTGAGGCGATTGTGCTACCCACTGCACCACCGTGACGCCCTAGTGTAAAGTAATAAAGTAATAAATTATAAATACTGTAATTGATTTGTTTTTCTCAGGAATTGTACTTTACTAAACTCAAAAAATAACGTTTTCTGTTTGTTCAAACTACTTATGTAAAATGAGCTGAATCAACACAATTCTGTTTTTTTGGGGGGACAGCTTACATTTTTTTTTTGTTCAATCCACTTAAGTTTGTAAAAAAAACAAATAAGGCTACGTTCACACTGGGATGCGAGGCTTAGTGCTCAAATCAGATTTTTTCTCAGATCTGATTTTTTTACATCGCTGTTCACACTGCTGTTATAAATGTGGCCAATATCAGATTTGCAGTGTGAACAGATCATCGTCCTAAACTGACTCGCATGCGCAAAAGTACAGTCGTGGCCAAAAGTTTTGAGAATGACATAAATATTGAAAATTGGAAAAGTTGCTGCTTAAGTTTTTATAATAGCAATTTGCATATACTCCAGAATGTTATGAAGAGTGATCAGATGAACAGCATAGTCCTTCTTTGCCATGAAAATGAACTTAATCCTGAAAAAAACTTTCCACTGCATTTCATTGCTGTCATTAAAGGAGCTGCTGAGATCATTTCAGTAATCGTCTTGTTAACTCAGGTGAGAATGTTGACCAGCACAAGGCTGGAGATCATTATGTCAGGCTGATTGGGTTAGAATAGCAGACTTGACATGTTAAAAGGAGGGTGATGCTTGAAATCATTGTTCTTCCATTGTTAACCATGGTGACCTGCAAAGAAACGCGTGCAGCCATCATTGC
>CAIGQV010009627.1:2030640-2047400 GCA_903798115.1 Danio jaintianensis
TTGAAAAGGTACCACCCCAGTGACAGCTCGCGTACCTTTATTTCTGAGAGTGTAGAGTGTGTGTGTGTGTGGAGTTTCAGCTCAAAATAGCACACTAATAATGTTAATAACTCTCTGAAACTGACCCGTTAAGGCTTTGATCCAAATTATGCCATTTTGGTGACTGTCACTTTAAATTCAAATGAGATTGTGCTCTTTTCATAAGAGGGCGGAGCTTCAAACACCTGTGCATCAATATAGCGGCAGATTAACGTTATCTGTGTGAAAAAATGAAAATGTGTGCAGAAATGTCTCAGAATGCGTCAGTCTATGGAGACTCCAGTGTTCGTTTGAGCATCTAAAACTTGATTTATAATGCCTTTTAGTTGCTGACATTATCTTCAGCAGGTGTAAAAACACTAATGCTGCGTTCACACCAGACGCGGATGAAGCGTCAAGCGCGAGTGATTTACATGTTAAGTCAATGCAAAGATGCGAATAGTTTTGCGCATTTGACGCACTTAACGCGTGAATCACTCGAGTTGGAAAATCTGAACTTCAGCGGACAATCGTGCCGCGTTAACCAATCAGGAGATTACTCTTGTAGGGGCGTGATTATGATGTATCGCCTGTTGTTGGTGTCCCGAGGGGAAATCCTCTTGCAGACACTGGACAACGGCTCATCAAACTGGGCTCGGCTCAGTCGGAAGCACCGTTGAAAGCCTCCATCATCCAGGTATCGTTTCTGGAGGAGTTCTGAGTTTCTCAGACAGGGCGCCGAAGGAATCTACAGTGTTTTTCAGCATTCCTAAAGCAAATAAAACACAGCTACTATCTCAATAAAATCCGTTAGCCATTTAGCAATGAAGCTATAGTCACCGGGCAGACAGACACCCTGCCCATGACGCGGATCCGCGTCTGTTGTGAAGTGAATTTGACACGCGAATGAAGCGAGTAAACTCAAAATGTTTATGGGTATATTTATTCGCGCGTCTGATGTGAACGCAGCATAACAGCAGACGGCTGCTTCTCACTCAGGGCTGTTTATGCTAATGAGGGAGAGATGGTCAGTAGTGGGCGGGGCTTTCCCCCTCTGATGACACGTACAAAGGGAGAATTTCACTCAAAGTGTTTCTGCAGACTGTTTTTATCAAGTCTGATTATGAAAAATTGATCAATTAAATTGTACCATAAGAGGTTGGCTATATTCACACACTGCTGACAAACAACTGTGTTTAAACTTCGTATAAAAGTGATTTTTGCATAATAGTCCCCTTTAAGACATTTATTATTTATAAAGATATAGCCCTACATAGTTATGTTTTAGAGTGTTTATAAACCCTATTTCTGAGTGTTTTTAAAGGTCTTTAAGATGAACGTCTTTGATGCTTTTTCTCCACAGGTAAATTTCTACCCATGAAAACCATGCTTGGACCGCGTTATGATGATAAAGTCCCTGAGGAGAACAGGTTTCATCCCAGCATGCTGTCCAACTATCTGAAGAGCCTAAAGGTAAGTGGATGTTTCTCTTCTGCTGATATCATATTAATGGAAAATTCACCCAAAACAGGAAAGTTTGCTGTTTATTTACTCACCCTCAGGCCATCCAAGTTGTAGGTGACTTAATTATTTTTTTTGTGAAATGTTAAAGTGGGCCTATTATACCTATTTTTACAAGGTGTAAAATAAGTCTCTGACGTCCCCAGAGTGTATGTGTGAAGTTTCAGCTCAAAATACCACACTAATAATGTTTTATAACTCTCTGAAACGGACCCTTTTAGGCTTTGATCCTAATTGTGGCGTTTTGGTGACTGTCGCTTTAAATTCAAATGAGATTGTGCTCTTTTCAAAAGAGGGCGGAGCTACTAATGCCTGTGTGTCAGCATAGCGGCAGATTCAAAGCTCTAATGGCAGACGGCTGCTTCTCACTGCTGTTTATGCTAATGAGGGAGAGATGGTCACTAGTGGGCGGGGCTTTCCCCCTCTGATGACACGTACAAAGGGAGAATGTCAATCAAAGTATTTCTGCAGACTGTTTTTATCAAGTGTGATTTATAATAAAATCACACTTGTGGTTATATTCACACACTGTTGCCACACAACTGTGTCTAAACCCCTTATAAAAGTGATTTTTGCATAATAGCTCCCCATTTAAATCAAGTTTTTAACAGCGGATTCTAAACAAAATGAATATCCTGAGCATAATGCTGAGTTCACACCAAACGGCGAATGAAGTATTCACGCAACTAAGTTACAAACAAAATCAATGCAAATGCGTTAATAGAGGTAGATTTAAGGCGGGTGATGCGAAAGATGCAGAATGTGCCATGCATTTGCTGTGAATGTGTGGAATTCGCCTCAATTGCGTCTTTTGCATGAGTTAAAATTTTTTACTTGAGCAAAAAATGTTAAATAAATTTTTGTGTGCCTCTGGATGGAGCAGTGAAACCAAACACGTTAACATTTGGCTTTCAGGTGTTTTGGGGACTTTAATAACAGGTGGAAGGCAGAGATCTTGGTTAAGTCCATGTCTAGACTCGTAGGATGTTCTACACATCACTCGAATTGATTAAAAACATTTGTGTGAATGAATGAAGAATATGACCAGAGTAATTTAGAGCGAATGAAGCGATGCGAGTGTTCTCTTCGTGCTTGGTGTGAACTACGTCCGACAGATCGGACTATTATGTCTTTCTTTTCTTTTTCATTTCTTTTATAACCTATTTTAACACCTGTTTTTTTATTATTATTATTTTTAAATTTTATTTTAATACCTGTCTCTTTTTATTCCTGTTTGTGTCATCTGTTTTTATATTATTCTTATTTATACTTGTCTCTTTTATTCCGGTTTATGTAAAGCACTTTGAATTGCCACTGTGTATGAAATGTGCTATATAAATAAACTTGCCTTGCCTTGCCTTGCCTTGCCTTGAACCCGGCATTCGAGTGATGTCTTGTGTAGCAAACTGACTCTGTGCTAAAAAGTGAGCATCTGTGCTGCTGATCTGTCCTCAGGTGAAGATGGGTTTACTGGTGGACCTGACCAACACCACCCGCTTTTATGATCGAGCAGACATCGAAAAAGAAGGAATAAAATACGTGAAACTTTCCTGCAAAGGGTACGTGACTCTCAGAATCGGAGAGTTTTTTGTTTTTCTGACAGGCACAATATCTAAGATTTGTTCATTCAAAACCCACTAAAACAACGTCATATAATTTGCTCACTTATATACTTGCATTACCCCAAATGTTTGGAAGAATGTTCAAATCCATAGGAATGATCAGTTTTAACTAGAAAGACGGAGTGTGTGTGTTCATGCTAATGACCTCACACACCCTCTAATTCCGGTTTGGTTTTCTAGAAAGCAGTGAAACAGCAGCGAAGCTTTAATATGTTGTGTGTTTTATTAGACTTCATAGAGCAGCATTAAAACAGAAGAATAAAATGTGTTTAGTCTGAGTAGGATGATGAAGACTACAACTCCCATGATTCCACACTCAGTCACGTTCTCATCAAACTACGCCTTTGTTTATTCTGAGAGCGTGCTATAGCTTGTATAACAATAAAGGACACAAGCACAAAACTTTCATTGTTATTTATAAGTACATAGCTTCGGGGATTCCACAGGGACTTAAAAAGTCACAATCAAATTAAAAAGATCTTCACTTATTCTATGTCCATATATAATGCCATGTGTAATGTTTACTGAAATTCTCCAGCACTTTTTGTGTGTAGTAATTTCAATAAATAAGTTTACTTTGTGTCTGTGGGGAGTTTGCATGTACTCCCCGTGTTGGCGTGGGTTTCCTCTGGGTGCTCCGGTTTCCCCCACAGTCCAAACACATGCGCTATAGGTGAATTGAATAAACTAAATTGCCCGTAGTGTATGAGTGTGTCTGTGAATGAGAGAGTGTATGGGTGTTTCCCAGAACTGGGTTGCGGCTGGAAGGGCATCCGCTGTGTAAAACATATGCCAGAGTAGTTGGTGGTTCATTCCGCTCTGGCGACCCCTGATAAATAAGGGACTAAGCTGAAGGAAAATGAATGAATGAAGTTTACTTTGCAAGTAATTTTGTGACTGTGCATTACCTTTTATATGTATTTTTGTTGCGAAAGATGAGATATAGGACTAAATTTAATTCAAAATGGTCTTAAACGTGACCCTGGAGCACAAAACCAGACGTATGTTGAACGGTCGGGTATATTTGTAGGAATGCCAACAATATTCTTGATGCCAAAAAGAATTAGAATGTTAAATATAATACCATAAGACCCATAAATATATTATAACTTTTGATTAAGAATGCACTCTCAGTATTTTGAACCCTCAGCTTCCAGATTTTCGAATAGTTGTTGCCAAATATTGTCCTATCAAAAGTGTACTTGTTAATTTCCAAAGCTTTAAATCACTATATATAGTGTTATTACAATATTGAGCTAGCTAAGCTGCCAAAAATTACTTTAACAGCTATAATAACCAAAAAACATGCTTCATTGTATACATGTTTAGAGTGAATAAATGTTTTCAACCAATTCAATTGCAAAAGGACGCTAAAGTAGAATACGATAACGTCTCATTAGTATGCATTAGAAAATGTTACTAAAATCAAATTTGAAATAAAAATAATTATTGCGATATATTTTTTAATCATCAAATGTATTAGTTATTAAGGGCTGCACGGTGGCGCAGTGGGTAGCACGTTCGCCTCACAGCAAGAAGGTCGCTGGTTTGAGCCTCGGCTGGGTCAGTTGGTGTTTCTGTGTGGAGTTTGCATGTTCTCCCCGTGTTGGCGTGGGTTTCCTCCGGGTGCTCCGGTTTCCCCCACAAGTCCAAAGACATGCGGTACAGGTGAATTGGGTAGGCTAAATTGTCCGTAGTGTATGTGTGTGAATGAGTGTGTATGGATGTTTCCCAGTGATGGGTTATAGCTGGAAGGGCATCCGCTGCGTAAAACATATGCTGGATAAGTTGGCGGTTCATTCCGCTGTGGCGACCCCAGATTAATAAAGGGACTAAGCCGAAAAGAAAATGAATGAAAGAATTAGTTATTAACTCCGTTTGATAAAATGATTACAACTTTTGTGTTTTAATGAGTTGTTAGGCATTGATTAAGAATTAAACATCAGCTAATATTAATAAATGCCTTGGTCGTTTTTATTACATTGACTTAAATTAAATTACAATAAGAGTTTTAACAGAAATGAACTGATATTAACAAACAGGGTCTTGCTGTACAGAGTTAAAGGTGCTGTATGTAAGTTTTTGACTCTTCTAAAGCATAAAAATACCATAATATGTTTGCAGATATTTAAGAAACATGCTGAGTGAGCATTCTTGTTTATCTGAAAAACAATGCTGAAGTCAGATATTCTGCTTTGAAAATGCGCATTACGTGCTGGAACGGCTGTCTTTGTTTTGGTTCTTTTAACCCGCCCAATGCCACTTTAGCCAATTATATTTGTTCTGCCTTGGTGGAAAAACAGTGTATTTCATTCATTCAGTCATGAAGGCTCTCAAAGCATGCGCCCGTGACTGAAATGTAACCTCCAGTGGACAGTAGCAGACTCCGAAATGAGACGCAGATTCAGAGTTCCACATGACAATTTTAATTAGCAAATAATATAAATATTACGAGTGTAAACATTAGGTGAGCAGGTTACATTGTAACCCTGTGTCCTAACAACACGCTACGTGACGAGATTTGCAGTGATAAGCAATTTGGCTGTTTGCACTAGACGAAACACCACAGAAATGTAAATACAGTCAATCAGAAGTACAGAATATGCACTCACTCACGAAATGGTAAGGTTTATAATCTAATTAATACATATTAAACGTCTTTAACATTATTAAATGTACATGCTGAATCACTACAGTATGTGTTGGTTTGTCACAGTTCTAAAGTTCAGTTTCAGACGGTTTATTTTATTTTCAGGATCTGAGGTGAACTATCTGCTGCTGCTTTCAGTAGTATGGCAATAAATGTCACGTAAAATGGTAAAACGTAAAACTCACATTATTAGTATTTAACACTGAATAAAGCACATAAGGTGTCAGTGTTGCCAGATTTGAATTGGGCGGTTTTGACTTTGATTTTGCGGGTAAAAAATGGCATTGGCGGGTTGACAAAATTTGGGCGGTTTTGAAACGTAAATGTTACATGCAACTTATTTAACAATTCATAACTGTGTGCTCCTACTCCATTCAGTTAGTAGTGACCAGTGCATAGCGCAAACCGTGTGGGCCTACCCAGAAGTGGAGGTGAAGGAAAGTTGTATTAAAATCTGACTCCTGGACTAATCTGACTCCCCTTCACGTGCACGCGCATCACCTGCAGTTAAACTCACAGCGGTTTATCATGACACTTTTATCGATCATTTTGTTCTGCAATTGACAGCAAGAACAAACATAGAAGCGTTGTCTGATTGACAAGCAGTACCTAATAATGTTCAAAAGAATTTAAAACGCCAAATGGGACGAATTTGTACCCCATTTCCAAAGTAAAACATACTCTTATAGGTGTGTAATCTACACAACATTAAGTGCAGTGTGTGGGTGAGAGGGGGCAGTGTTTTGATGTGATCCGGTTGTGTTGTGCTGGTGTTGGTTGCTGTATGGTTAAAAATTATGACAGTTAAACTTAAGTAGGTTAACATTGATTTAAATAAATTAAAATCAGATAAAATATTAATCTAATATTTTGGGCGTTTTTTTGTGCGTTTGGGCGGGTTTTGTACAGCTTTTGGGCTGGAAAAAGTCAGCTATATCTGGGAACATTGTAAGGTGTACCTTAGGTGATCATGTCATCAAGTTTTCTGTTGTTCAGCTGCAAGAAATAGAAGCTGTTTCTAATATATCAATTCAAGGTGTTGGTTAGGACAAAAACTCCTTTTAATATTAAAATATTCCTTCTGTCGCGTGCCTTTGCTTTTATATAGAACATGACTTAAATTAGCCTTTAGGCTCAATCGTCAGACTTGCTCCTTGGTCCTCAATCTGGCAACCTGCGCTTGTGTTTGTTTTGATCCAAGAATGCAATACCTAGTTCAACCACTGGGTGTCAAACTTACATGCTGCACCTTTAATGAACAAAACGCTGATGAATAGTCACAGAGTTTTCAATGTCGTAGGCCACATTAACATGAAGATGTTCATGTTTGAAAATAAATCGCCTATTCAGTCTTCAATCGAGTTTTCCCGGGTCCGGTGCCTCATATGTGGCAATGTTTCATATCGACTTCAATGAGAAACAGCTAATGATTTGAATTCAAGACGATTCATATAAAGTTGACTTTATTTTGAGAATCAGTAGTTTTAAACATGGTGCACGTGCAGATTTCAACCTCAGCTGGATGTTTTCATTCACTTAGAGCTCTGTCACACACTGCATGGGAGGTGGTTTTACAAAACCCGTAATAGGCGCTCTTTAAAAGACACAATCTTAAAAGTTTAAATAATGAATCATTTTCCACTGTATTTTGAAATGCCCACAATATCAATATTGTGCCTGTTCATTATCACAATGTATTGTGTTATTAAGTATGTGTGCAGTGTACTTTAATGTTTGTTTGTTTCTGCTACAGTCATGGCGAATGCCCGACGGCAGAGACCACAGAGATGTTCATCAGGCTGTGTGAGCACTTCATCGAGAAGACGCCCACAGAGCTCATCGGTAAGTGTTCACGCTCCTGCTGGAGTTTATATCGCCTTTAAAGGGCTGCTATTATTCCGTTTTAAAGGCTCCTCGTGGATTTTCATGAAACAGTAATGACGTGTTTAATGGTCATTAGCCTCGTAATGTCTTGAATGTTATTAATATCTTGAATTTATTTGTTGTTGTAAAATACGTATGAACACTGAAAGAAAAAACTCTTAAGATTTACTTTCAAAAATCCTCGTAATGATTTCTACAAACAAATTTCAAGTAATTTTTAATATCTTATATCAGGTACAATTAACTTGTCAATATCATGTGAAATGTACCTAATGTTTACCCTAACACTCCTAAAAGTAAATTGATTGTGAGTCTATATTTATTCTAATTAATCAAGTAATGTCAAGTTCTTGTTTGAGCCGAAGGAACATTGCTTTTATCAATTTTTTAATACAGATGTTTTTATTTTTTTCATTTTTCAAACAAATCAGAACCAAAAGTACTTTCAAACGACAACATAAAAACAAAAAGACATACAATACAAGCACCAAAGGTCACCGGATACAATCTTCTTTACATTCGTATGTATTCATGTTTGATCAGATCCTGCCATACAAAGATTTGTTAAGGGTTACATATAAGCTCCCGATACACAATAAACATTAAAGGGCACCTATGATGAAAATCATCTTTTGTAAGCTGTTTGGACAGAACTGTGTGTAGGTATAGTGTGTCCACAGTCATATTGGGGTGATATAAAGACAATAAGTCTTTTTTTTTTAATTTCCTGACGTCAAAATAGCATCCAAATCCCTCCCATTTTGAGGCCGACCGCAACTTGACGTAAGAGTGCGGTTTCCCCGCCCACATAATTGATTGACAGCTGCGTATTAACATGTCTCTGTAGTAACGCGTATAATCATATCCACAAGACAGGACGTGCGCAAAGCAACCGGGAATAAAAGATCTGTTCAGTTCGCTGTGATCATCAATCATCATCAAATGTGATCAAGAGTGAGTTTCACAAGTTTAACACGTGTTTAAAACAGTGCATGTTTGTAATGAATTACAGCGATTTACTTCAGCTTTACTTCATCACCACAGCCGCGTGTCAGTACAATTATAAAAGAAGACGCTTCAATCCCGGGTTGTGGACGTTAAATCAGCTTTATTTTGTACATTAACATAACGGATATCCATACAGCAGTGGATATTAATGTGTATCCTGTCACATTTGCCGTGCAAAAACAGTGCAAAGCTAAACGCGCACGCTGTCTGTGTGTGTGTCCGCTGCGTGTGTGTGTGTGAACTTTGTAACGACATTGTGTGTGACTCATCGTTGCAACTCCACAACAAATACATCAAATAATCATTGGGAGAGTTCTTACTGTAGTATTTCTCACAAACGTTACGTGAGATCTGCTTCCTTCATGTCTGTCTGTTATCTGAGGCAGCCGAGGGCAGAGATTGAGGCACACTGACAGGCACGTGGGAACGGTGGGCGTGGAGGACTAGCATTAAAGGCACAGTCCACCAAAACAGCTACAAGATGCTCAGAGCTAAAAATGACAAACTTCTGAAAGGTATAATAAATAATCTGACGGGTGTTTTGAGCTGAAACTTTACAGACACATTCTGGAGACACAAAAGACTTATATTAAATCTGGAAAAAGGGGTAAACTAGGTGCCCTTTAAAACATTACATTTCTTATCAACTACTTTCCCTAGTATGCAGAAATTGTATAGGATTGTTGTCTCAAGGAACGCGTCAGTACTTCCATATCATACACCTCTCTTACAATATCATGCCATTCACCCACAGATGGAGGATCTTCCTTGAGCCGTTTCTTTGTAATGGCCTTTTAACTAGTTGTTAGCAGTGTATTAAGGAGATGTGTATCATTTTTTGCTATTTTTGAAGAATAAATTCCCAGGTACATAGTGTTAAAATTACATTCAGCTTTTATCATTTTAAATGAATCGTATTAGTTACAAATTAGTACATTTGGTGTAACTTAGTTTAATGAGGACACGCATTTCCACTGACTTGAAATGTGTTGTTTCACTTTATTTTAAGCAAATTGAACCCAAGAGCAAGTTTACTTTAAAAATGCTTACTGATCTCAGAGCTAGTGTAATTAGCACAGCTAGGACTTTCTGAGTGAAGCGTCAAACATTAATGCTGATGATAAAAATGCCAAAGCATGAGTGCTGCTCTTCTGCGAGGTGGTAACCTCAAAACTAAAAAACTTACTCAAAACTCTTCTTCATCTTCATGAAGTAATGAAGATTAAACTCTAACAAGCCTTTCAAATGTAAACACCTAAGATTGCTTTTATTTTCAAGATATTCTCCTCTTAATGCAATCCCATGCAAAGCTGTCTTCGTTCTGCATCTGGACTCACTTTGTATCAGCCGCGTTGTAGACTAAAAACCATGGGAGGTAGGGCTTTTACTTACTGTGCGCCTAAATCATGCAATGCATACCACAAACCCACAATCATCAGCAATGCCGTTTCTCTGGATTGTTTTAAGAAGCTTCTGAAGACACATCTTTTCAGCAAAGCATTTAATTTGTGATCATCACTGTCACTTTTATGCAATTTTGCTTATTTATTGTTCTTTATTGTTTTATTATTGCGGTGTGACTTTATGCAAGCCTGTAATTCTCTGCATTTTTAGGGACCGAGCACTTGAATGGTGCATAGGCCCTATTGGAATTGCTCCGTTTATTAGGGACTGAGCACCGGAACGGTGCGTAGGCCCTATTGGAATTGCTCTGTTTATTATTCTTCTCCATAATGAATCGCGATTTGGAGGGTCTAAACATGCCCGAAAACTCACGAAACTTTGCACAGGCCCCAGAAGTGGCGAAAATGTACGTTTGTTATAGGTTTCGGAAGTGGGTGTGGCAAAATGGCTCGACAGCGCCACCTATGCACATTTGACGGACTGGCCCCCGAGCTACGTTTCACACACACGTACAAAAATTGGCACACACATCAAACATGCCAAAACCTACAAAAAAGTCTCTTGGAGCGAAATCTCAAACCCAACAGGAAGTCGGATATTTTTTACTTCCTCTGCCGAAAAAGTGCAGTTTTTGCCATTTCCAGGCGTCGTACTTTAACGAACTCCTCCTAGGGATTTCATCAGATCAACACCAAAATTAGGTATTGTCATCTAAAGGCCTTGGCGATGTTAAATTGCGAAGATCTAGAGTTTTTGTCGAAGGGCGTGTCCGTGGCGGACTCACAAACTTTGATGCTTTACCATGAAACAGGAAGTTGTTATAACTCAGGCATACATTGTCTTATGTGCTTCAGAATCCACGTTTGATAACAATTCTGACCTGAACACGTTTACATGCCAATATTCAAATACAGTTATAGCGCCACCTGCTGGCAACAGGAAGTGACATGTTTTACACTGTAACAAACTCCTCCTAGTAATTTTATCAGATTGAATCCAAGTTTTGTCAGTCTAGTCCAAAGGCCTTTGTGATGTGAAATTGTGAAGATCTAGAGTCTTCTTGAAGGGCATGTCCTTGGCGGACTGACAAAGTTCAGTGTATCGCCATGAAGGAGGAAGTACTTATAACTCAGCCACACAATGTCCGATCTGCGTGAAAATTAACAATGAGATTCAAAGAGATTCCTCTCCTAAAGACTACATAATCTACATACCAATATTGAGTCTGTCATAGCGCCACCTGCTGACAGAAGGAAGTTTGGCATAAATCAGTGATTTTCTCAGGTATTTCAATATATATCGGCTTAAATTATTATTGTCCGCTGTTCTCTGTCATCCTAAGGCCACCAGGCGGTGGTGAGCCCGGGTGCGAGGTCCCTTTCATCGCTGCTTGCAGCTTTAATTTGAAATATAAAATAAAATGTATTATTATTCTTCTTATTGAAGCATGTTGGGAACTTCACATCCATTACGACATATCCATTATTAAAATTTACTTTATATCACTAGGTTTGCAACGATTAGAAGATATTTAAATAGTACAAGTAAATGAATATTAATATTGAACTCTTTCCATTTCAGTTACACATCAAGTAAAGGTGTAAATATTAAATATTTAATAAAATTCTAGTTATTATTGACATTTAACATTACAATTAAAAAATGCTGAGAGTAAATCTATTAGATTTTACTACACCAAAAAGTTATTTCTTTCAGTGTGCTTTTTTAAAACTATATTTTGAAAAAAAAAAAAAATATATATATATATATAAATATCTAAAAACCAAAAACGAGTTACCGCTTAGGGCGACGCGGTGGCACAGTGGGTAGCACGTTCGCCTCACAGCAAGAAGGTCGCTGGTTCGAGCCTCGGCTGGGTGAGTTGGCATTTCTGTGTGGAGTTTGCATGTTCTCCCCGTGTTGGCGTGGGTTTCCTCCGGGTGCTCCGGTTTCCCCCACAAGTCCAAAGACATGCGGTATAGGTGAATTGGTAAGCTAAAATTGTCTGTAGTGTATGTGTGTGAATGAGAGTGTATGAGTGTTTCCCAGTGATGGGTTGCAGCTGGAAGGGCATCCGCTGCGTAAAACATATGCTGGATAAGTTGGCGGTTCATCCCACTGTGGCGACCCCAGATTAATAAAGGGACTAAGCCGAAAAGAAAATGAATGAATGAGTTACCGCTTATGTGAGGTAATGCAGAGAGTACAGAGCGGGACAGTAAATTTGACGTTGTTCTCTCTTCTGGCTGCCGTTATCAGTTTCACACTATTCTTTTCCATTTTCTGAAAGTCTTTATAACACCATTGTGGAGTTTTTCTTTTATTATTTCAGCAAATAGGAACACAAAAATGTATTTGTTGTACTCTCCCATTCACTGCGCTCTGAGTTTACCCAACTATGATGACTGAGAAATCTGGAAATGTGAAAATGGTTCCTAGTATTGGAGGTCTGCGTTTTTATTTTTGGCCTTATAATAATTCGCTGGATTAGCTGTTTGCTTTCAGTGAGTACGATTACATGGACACCAATAATCCGATTTTAATACGATTAAGACAATACTCTGATTAAGAGTCTACCATGTAAACAGCGATTTTTGATTCATTTAATCTGATAAAGGTCATAATGGAACTAAATAGAAATCTGATTAAGACATTTGGGGTATGCCGATTTTAGTGGCATTATTGAAGTGCAGTACAGACATGCAAACATCGTAATCAAACTATTACCATCATGGAGGACTTTTCGCCGTGTTTTGCGACCGGATAGTCCACACACGCACACACGCACGCACGCACGCACGCACGCACGCACGCACGCACGCACGCACGCACGCACGCACGCACACGGCTGTTTGACATTGTTCTCTGCACCTACCGAGTCAGTGAATGACCACAGACATCTGCATCGCGAAAGAGTTGTCCCCATACGGCGTGCGGTATCAAATTCCATTAAAACAACACTCTTCTAGCAGTTCATACTGTGGATTGTCTTTATCTTATACCCTAATTAAATAAAGAAACCAGAGGCCTCCCTTGGCTATATTTCGTTGCTAGAGTTTTGTTTAGGACAATCTTTTGTAATGTTGTTCAAGGAATAAATTAGATTCATACCTTACCACACAAGGTAGCTTGATGGGTTCTGCAAATGAAGCCAGTGTCCACTCCAGTGAAGAAAATTAATAAAAAACACTTTTATTAATAAAATAAAATCCAGTGAAAAAGTTGAATAAAACAAATACAAGAATAAAACAAAATCCTTTACTTTATTCTCCGATGATAATAAAGGGCCTAAGACATTCAGTATAGAGAAGTCAGTTAAGCGCACTGCTGGTTTGTAAATTCCAGCCTTTTATAACCTTCATGCATATGTAAAATATATATCAGAAAGCTTTTGGAAACAGCTATCTCAGGAAAAGCTCTCCAGAGTATATCTCTAAACATATAAATCAACATTTGGGCAGTTCATCAGGGTCATTCTTGCAAAGTCATGCTTTTTAGCTGAACAAGGATCTCATCTTTTGGAGGTAAAGTTCCCATATTCTTTCCAGGCAGCGGTTGTGGGAATTGATTGCAGTTTTATCTGGGCCGCATGTCCTTCGGGCTTTTTGTCGGAGGCGCCTGTCCTTCTTCTTACGTTTCGTCTCATCGCTAATAACTGTTTTCTTAAACATAGGGACATCCGAATACATAAGTGAAGTTTTGTGTCTTTTACAATTAATGTCATTAAACCAACCAGACACCACAATACTCACGCATGAAATGTATTATTGTCTTATTCAGATTAAGGCAAATCATTAGATTACTGATGTCCATGTAAACGTAGTCAGTGTCTTTCCCCAAGCCTACTGTGCTCTGATTGATCAAAAGCGCCAAGTACAGCTTATGACTTTATATTTTAGAATTAATTCAGTGTTCTTCGTATCTTGCTTAATAATTTAGCAGATTCTGGATCTTTTAATCTTGATAACTGATCTCTGGCTAATAATAATGGCTCAGATTAAAATGTCTGGATGAACTGACCTGAGATTACTGCGTGCGCTTGCGTTTGTTGTGAAGGGCATTCTCAAAATCATGATCAGCAATGCAGGGATTGGCTGGCGGCACAGCAGCGTGATGACATCATCTGATTAATGTTCAATTACCAGCCATGTGGCATAGAAATAACATAAATGATGGCAAAATGACATAAAAATCGTAGTAGATGGAACAGTTTGTTAAATATGATATGCAGTAACTTTCCACATTTGTTGTAGGCTGTTTGTACACACATTCATTTGACAAGAGGAAGCCATTTATTTAGTTTTACCTTTAGAGCGGATTGTCTGTGTGACAGGATTCAAGTTTCTGAAGAACAAAACTGTCCTGGATCTTGTGAAAATGTCAATAATTATATCAAGCTGAGTAATCCATGTACAAAGAACAAACCCCTGCTCTCTGACAGCCAATTTAGTGATCAGAAGAGTGTGTATGTGCTTTACACACACCCCACATTTTTATAACCCCCCCATACTTTCTATACAAATCTTCCACATGCACATTAAAGGGATAGTTCACCCAAAAATTAACATTTCCTCGTATTTTACTCTCCCACAGGTCATTAAAGATGTGGGTGACTTTATTTATTCAGTAGAACATTAAAGCAGATTTTGAGCTGAATCTGTGGTGCTTGCTGATTCATGTAATGGCATTGAATGGTTAAAGTTTTTTAGATTAAAAATAAACACATACGTTTACATTTTTGGGTGAACTACCCCTTTACAATTTTTTTTGCAGTAATGTGTTCATCCACAAGGTGGCAGCTGCGCTTTAGGGGTTTCCTAAAGTAGTTTAAGAATAACGGCATAAAAGGAACAGACCAGAATCAGTGTGTGGATGCCTACATAAACAGTTAGAGAGTCACAAAGGTTTTATATGGGTTTTAATTTGTGGGCAGAGACAAGACACACACTTTAACATTTTTATTTAATTGTTTACTTTTTTTTCCACTTATTCATATGTCCTTCTATCTTCTCGTGTTGATGTGTATGCATCTATGAATAGGCCTGTCACAATAATCAATATATGGACTTACCGCACAACACGTGGACATGACCTCAATCATTTTTGGTGATGCAGTATATATCGCCCATACATAAAACCAATTCTAGCAACTTTTCAGCTGATTGCGCAACATCTTGATCTCTATTGGAGGTGTCAGTGTCAGTATGGTTAAGAAAACACTGTAGTATTTACTATAAATTACTATAGTATATTCTCATGTGGGTGTCTGACGACTGAAAGTAGATCTGGTAGCAGATATCACAGCCTCTGTTACTCTTTACCTTGCACTTTTTTGTTAAGATTTGTTATTATTTATTTAGGATCTGCGTTTCCACATTCTGATT
This sequence comes from Danio jaintianensis, assembly GCA_903798115.1. Classification (NCBI taxonomy): domain Eukaryota; kingdom Metazoa; phylum Chordata; class Actinopteri; order Cypriniformes; family Danionidae; genus Danio; species Danio jaintianensis. Next base: position 2,046,132 of record CAIGQV010009627.1, read on the forward strand.
CCAGTGCCTCATTATTACATTGATAAAATGACTATAATTAAATGAAATATTTTTAAGAATAAAATATTATGTGGAAGAGCGTACTTGCATTGTGATGATATTATATTGTCAAACTGACATTTTATAATGAGTGGCATAAAATGGTCTTAAAATGACAATAATATAGTTTATGGCAATATATTTTGGTGCAATATATCCTACAACAATAAATAGATATCGTGACAGGCCCATCTATGAATGTACCATATAAACATTTGCATATTAGTGAATAATATTACTGAAATTTAAAAACTGAATAAATATTATTGTATTTACATGCATTAAATAAACAGACGGTGTCGCAGTGGGTTGCTTTGTTGCTTCACAGCAAGAAGGTCGCTGGTTCGAGCCTCGGCTGGGTCAGTTGGCATTTCTGTGTGGAGTTTGCATGTTCTCCCCGTGTTGGCGTGGGTTTCCTCCGGGTGCTCCGGTTTCCCCCACAGTCCAAACACATGTGCTGTAGGTGAATTGGGTGAGCTAAATTGTCTGTAGTGTATGTGTGTGAATAAATGAGAGAGAGTATGGATGTTTCCCAGTGATGGGTTGCAGCTGGAAGGGCATCCGCTGCGTAAAACATATGCTGGATAAGTTGGCGGTTCATTCCGCTGTGGCGACCCCAGATTAATAAAAGGGACTACGCCGAAAAGAAAATGAATGAATTAATTAATTAAAAATAAAAAAACTAACTAAACAAACACAATGACATATTCATACTGCACAAACCTTCACAAATTCAGACCTCATGATAAGTACCAACCCTCTGATAAGTATAGAGGTTATGTTTAAACCCATGTATAACAAAACATAGATCCCACCTGGAACAGGTTAAATAGTCCAGCGGTACTTATTCACGTATAACCCTGTGCCATTTACATTTACATTAACATTTAGTCATTTAGCTGACGCTTTTATCCAAAGCGACTTACAATTGAGGTTCACAAAAGAAGCAATCAGTACAAGAGGAAACAAAGCATACATAAGTGAAATCAGACTAGTCTTGAGTAGGTAAAACACAATATACGAGCTAAGTGCAGTCAAGGTTTTTGTTTTTTATTAGTGGGTCAGGTGTAGACGGAAGAGATGAGTTTTAAGGCGATTTTTAAAGATGGACACAGAGTCTGCCAAATGTGTTGTAAGAGGCAGATCGTTCCACCATCGTGGGGCCGATTCAGAGAAAGTGCGAGAGAGTGATTTCTTACCTTTTTGGGACGGCACCATGAGACGACGCTC
>CAIGQV010009627.1:2063409-2073601 GCA_903798115.1 Danio jaintianensis
TATTTGCATCTGTTGTGAGGATTTGCAGCTTGTTTTCTATTCCTGTTAGCGTTGTGAGGATTTGCAGCTTGTTTTCTATTCCTGTTAGCGTTGTGAGGATTTGTAGCGTGTGTGCTGTCAAACCGATGATGTTTTCTTAATTTGCTGCTGTTTTTTCTATTTGCATATGTTTTCTTAAGTTGGTTCTTTTTACAGCATCGATAATGTATTTTAATTAAAATATAGTCAGTTAAATAGACTAAAGCCTACAGACTAAAAAAAAAAAAACTAAACCAGGGGTGGGCAATTAATTTTAAGACTCTTTAGACTAGGTTTTAGTGGGCCAGACCAATACAGTTAATTAGTTTTCACAAAACAAAAAATATAATAATAACATTCTGTGAAACTATTCAATAAACATTCTTAAAAACATTAAAATTTGTAGAAATTTTCAGAAATTAATTTATAAAAAAAAAAAAAAAAAAATCTATTTTACACCAAAAGTATTTTAAGACCGGCATCACAATATCAACTCCATATAAATGCCACGGGATTGTTTGTTTGATTGCTTCACCTTAGTAAATTTTCATTCATTCATTCATTCATTCATTCATTCATTCATTCATTCATTTATATTTTTTATGTTCAGTGAGAGGATTCTAGCCTGTGTTGGGCTGAACAAGTGCACTTAAGTCAGGTTGAAAGTGAGGTGGATATGTGATGTAATGATCATCACTGAAAGAGGATCTGTATCTGGATTTGTTCAATCGTTAATCTAAAGTAATTAGTCTACCTTTATTACTGTGTAATTCTATACAAAGTGTGAAGCTGCCTGGTTGGTTCCTGTCACATGACTCGTGGTTCGCTCGTGGCGCTCTGAAATGTTTAGATTTTTTTTCAACTCGCGGCACCTGGAAAACGTGAGCGTGACATACCGCATGTGCATCCCTTTCGATTTGCGCACTGAACAGGTGCGTCTCCATTTGAAATAACGAAATTGAGCATGCAAAAGACGCTATATGTGAAAGTCCCCTTTCGTTGACTCGCAATATCAGACCTGCGCATTGCAAGGCCCTGTTTGCAGTTGAATTGAAATTAAATAAATACTTCACGCAGGCCGATCAAAGAAGTCCAGCAGGCGGCATGTGGCCCCCGCGGGCCGTAAAATGCCCAGGTCTGAACTAAAGTCTTCATTTAGTTGTTCAAGCATAAAACGAGAGGAAAGACCAGAGCTCCATCAGGATAGCAGGATAACACTTTTGTTGAACCCAGCATAAAAGTGGGATTTATTTATTTATTTACTTTAGCCTGGCTCGACTATATTTTTTTCTGATTGGAACCAACATATTTTATTACGTGCGCTCTCTCTCTCCGCTGGTGAAAGTGGAATTTCGGAGAATTTTACGCATGTGATATACAAAGAGCTGACAGAAATGACATGCAAATAAGCAAATAAATATGTCATGTAAATAAGATAAATACCTTTAGGGTCTTCTGCTTGTTTAATGAAAGAACAAAGTTATAAAAGGAACCTTAAATGATTTCTGGCTCTATATAAAGGAAATAGAATTAAATGACTTGACTTTTATGGGGAGTGGAGTGCCCACCTAATACAATGGGGAGGGGAAACACTATTTTATATTTCATAGTACGATCAATAAGATGTAAAGTCAAAGTTTACAATTCAGTACATGCAAAAAATCAAGGTAAAGTTCATCAACTTGTTCTTGCAACTCTAGCTTTTTAGTCATAGTTATTAGTGCAATCCAGGGAGTGGGAGGTCTGTGGAACTCATTTGCATATGGTTTTGTACAAGCTTTGTGTTTCTGTATGCAGTAGTTTGTGCTTCTGACAGTGGGCTGAACGCAGATTGAAGACTGAACACACACTCGGCAGATGATGGACATTTCTTTAAAAGAGTCCCTCCAGCACACGCAGAGGCTTGACAAACACTACACACACACACACACACACACACACACACACACACACACACACACACCGAACAGGACAGCCTGAGCCATCTGACATTCTATTTGGTTGTGCCTGTATAATATAGCAGAGACGGGCTATCATTACGGGCTGTCAAAAAATGCCAAGGGATTGTTTCTCATTTTCTTTTAGTTTGAGTCAGGGTCACGAACGATCACTTTTAAAGTCAGCATGAAATCACAATTTGCAGTAGCTATGTTTACATCCACCTATATAAGTGCACATTTTGTAAAATCGCATAAAAACAAAAGGATAAACCTTTTATTCGATAAGAAAAAAAAAAAGATCAAGTACGATGGAAACACATTTACCGAATACATTTCTGTATGTGCATCAAAAAAGTCACGTGATTTTGTTTTAACAAATCATGTGATGATAAAAATAAGCATGATGGGAGGTGTTAAAGGTGCAGTATGTAAGTTTGACACCCAGTGGATAATCTAGGTATCGCATTCCTGGATCAAAACAAACACAAGCGCAGGAGTCTGATGATCAAGACTAAAGGCTGATTTAAGTCGTGTTTAATATAAAAGCAACGGCACGCGATAGAAGGAATATTTTAATATTAAAAGGAGTTTTTGTCCTAACCAGCACCTGAAATTGATATATTAGAAACGGCTTCTATTTCTCACAGCTGAACAACAGAAAGCTGACAATGATCACCTCGGGTACACATCATGTGCTTTATTCAGTGTTAAATGCTAACAATGTGAGTTTGAATGCCATTTTACATTTATTGCCATACTACTGAAAGCAGCAGCAGATAGTTCACCTCTTTGAAGTTGAACTTTAGACTCAAAACCAACACATATCAGTGATTCAGCATCTACATTTAATAATGTAAAGAGGTTTAATATGTATTAATTAGATTATAAACCTTACCATTTCGTTGGAGTGCAGTGAGTGCACTATTCTGTGCTTCTGAATGGCTGTATTTAAATTTCTGTCTAGAGCAAACAGCCAAACTGCTTATCAATGCAAATCTCGTCACATAGCGTGTTGTTAGGACACGGGGTTACAATGTAACCTGCTCACCTAATGTTTACGTGCGTAATATTTATATTATTTGCTATTTAATAACCTCATGTGGAACTCTGAATCTGCATCTCATTTCGGAGTCTGCTACTGTCCACCCGAGGTCGAATTTCGGTCACGAACTAACTTATTTTTTTAGAATTACCTTAGTGATTTTATCTGTTCTGTATTATCATTCATTCATTCATTCATTTTCTTTTCGGCTTAGTCCCTTTATTAATCAGGGGTCGCCACAGCGGAATGAACCGCCAACTTATCCAGCATATGTTTTACGCAGCGGATGCCCTTCCAGCCGCAACCCATCACTGGGAAACACCCATACACTCATTCACACACATACACTACGGACAATTTAGCTTACCCAATTAACCTATAGCGCATGGACTGTGGGGGAAACCGGTGCACCCGGAGGAAACCCACGCCAACACGGGGAGAATACTCAATACTCAAATTTAACCAGTTACAGTAGTTATCAGTCAAGGAAGTCAGTCAGTGAGCACACACACTGTCAACAACACACTTTTTGTGTGTGTTCATGTTTTTAATTGTATTGGAACATTTTTAACCTTATCTTTAATTTGTGTTGGATTTTGATTGTTTTTGTTGCCATTTTTGCCACAAGCCCTTGTTAACTTACGATGCTTATACTGAACAAATAAAAACCATCAATCATAATTAATGAGAAAAACACAAAATAGCAAACTTTGTTTAGATTTAATGGCTATAAACAGTTAAAATGATTGACTGACTATTTATTATGTTGGAATAAAGGGTGTACTAAATACCTTTTGAGGGGAAAAGTATAAACCTATTTGATTAAAGATTATTTAGGTGACTGTTCAACTGCAAAACCTTTGAACTGATTAAACAAAACTTGGAAATTGTGTGTCGAAATCTAAAATATTTATATACAGAAAGATATACTTTTAAAGTGCTTACATATAAGCTCGTCTTCCTTTTTTGTTGTCCTCGGCTGATCGCATACCTATTATTTATAACTCATCATCTGGTGGGTGGTGAGAGACTAATGTCACAGGCTAATGGCCAAAGATTGAAGATGAACTGCACTCATGTGGTGTGTGAGATGCTACAAATCAAGCGCAGTTAATGGCCTGTATTTATTTCCTCCGGTGTAATCAGCTGCTGTAATAAAGGCCACAAGTATTGAAAATTGCTCATTAGGATGAAGATGACAGAATGGCTTATATTGAGACGCTATTCTAAGAATCAGCCTAAAAACAAACCGATTGATGTGAACATGTCAAAACTAACCTTCAGATAAACATCAAGTCTTTCTTCCTCTTGTCTGAGTACGTCAGAAATAGCATAGTGCGTTTGTTTACTGTCTGCAGCACCAAGCATTTCACACATGTGATGTCTTCTGTTTGACATGACTGGTGTAGACAGGGTGTAAATGCCATGAACTCATTATAATTTCAACACGCTTAACACTAGCTACGTTTTTTTTTCATCATCTGCAGAATCACATTTGTTTTGTTTTTCCTCAAGTAAACCACTGCTTCTTTTGCAGATGGCATTTTATGCGCCACTCAAGATTTCTGTACTATAGTTTTGTGTCTTTAGTTTTTAAATGCCAAAAATGTCAATGGAAATGGCTCACTGTGATATAACGGTCACAGATTCAAGGTAATGAAATGTTCAGAGTAGTGCGATAACTGTAGGATTTGGTGGTTTAAATGGGTAATGCCAGTGTTATTCATAAAATCATTTTAAAGGGAAACTATTATGCCCCTTTTTACAAGGTGTAAAGTAAGTCTCTGATGTCCCCAGAGTGTGTGTGTGTGTGTGTGTGTGTGTAAAGTTTCAGCTCAAAATACCACACAAATAATGTTTTGTAACTCTCTGAAACTGACCCTTTTAAGTTTTAATCCAAATTGTGCTGTTTTGGTGACTGTCGCTTTAAATGTAAATGAGATTGTGCTCTTTTCAAAAGAGGGCAGAGCTATAAATGCCTGTGTGTCAGCATAGCGGCAGGTGAAAGACAAAAAACTAATGTCCGACGGCTTCTTCTTACTCAGGACTGTTTATGCTAATGAGGGAGAGATCATCACTAATGGGCAGGGCTTTCCCCCTCTGATGACACATACAAAGTGAGAATGTCAATCAAAGGGTTTCTGCAGTTTTTATCAAGTCTGATTTAAAAATAATAAAATTAATAAATTTTTACTAATATAGGCTGGTTATGTTCACACTGCTGCCACACAGCTGTGTTTAAATCATAGACTGTAAAAGATATGGACGTATATCCGTGACGTCACCCATAGGTTTCTGAAGAGCGCAAATGAAGCTACAAGTAGGCGTGGCCAACCGTTGCCATTTTGTTCGTGTGTCATCGCACCGACCAGGGGTTACCAAACAAGGGCAAAGAGGTGGAGCGTGAGCGGAGCTACAGATGCCTGCTAGCATTTTGCTTATACAGGCTTTTCTTTGGGAGAAGCGCTTAATACTTCATTACCTGCGACTCGTTTGTGTTCTGACCACATGTGCTTGGCTGTATACTATATCAATAAAGAGTTTAGTCTTTTAAAAACACTGTTGTAATACATTGAGCCACTAAGCATTGTTTTTCTACAGGAGGAAAACGCAAATTACTTCCAAATACTTTAAATATAGTCTGTGTTAGTAAATGCAAGGCTATTGATGAAATCCAGGCAGAACACTGTATGACAACGTTTCAGACGACTGTTCTACAGCCTACAGCTAATCAATCTGTCAGATTCTACAGTGCATTACAGGTCTAAAGTGAATTATAAATGATAAATTATCCTAAATAAAACAAATACATTTATAGATATGATAAGTATATAAGAATTTCACTCACCTGGGAAATGCAGGCCACTTGAATGGTTTGTGAGCACAATTAAGTGCACAGCATGCCATATTATCTGGTAATTGTAGGAAATAATTCCAAACGGCAACTGACTGTGTAAAGTCACATAAAACAACACAAAAATACGATGTATATGCCGAGTTCAGCGGCTAATCAGCCGGAATCAGCTGAGGTGACGAGACAGCGAGCAGCGAGACCTAGCTGTCACTCAAGTGGCCACGCCCTTAATTATGCAGACTTAATATAAATGAAACGGATGAGTTATAAAAAATTCACCCCTTCACAGTTGTCATGAAGGGTAATATTAGCTATATGCACCAAAACCATCTTTTGCATCAGGCTGTAAACATGTTTTTATCAGCTGTCAAATTGGCCAATTTAGCATTGCAGTCAGTGAACATCTGGACTTCCTGGAGCCAGCCCCCAAAGGCGAGTCGATGAATTGCAGTTTCAGTTACTTCCGTATTGGCTTCACGAGGGAGAGCGGGATGTTGCCGCTTTGTTTAAACCCCTTATAAATGTGATTTTTGCATAATAGGTCAACTTTAAATAAATTAAATGCAGTCACATTTGGCTGATCAGCAACTGAAGCCTCACATTAAAAGTTAGGATAGCAACATGTTAGTTAATGTTAGAAGCAGGCTACTTTCATGTTAAACAAAAAATGCAAACAAAATTGTTAGTCATGCCAAAAACATGCTAGCAACATCATTTTGGCAACATGTTAGCCATATACTAAAAATTCCCAAATTATGCTCGCAGCATTCTAATTCATGCCATCAAAATATTTAAGCCATCCTGAAACTATTTTGAACATGCTAATTGTTGCAAATGAACTTTTTGTGACATTTTAGCTAATGGTAACGATATGTGTATAGGTGTATAAGTGTTGGAACATGATAGAAGCATGCTAACATGTTATCAAGTTAACATGTTATATATTCAATCGTGCTATGCAAAGCATGCTACAAACATGCCAAACATAATTTATGTTAGCCCCATGTTAAACATACTAGCAGTGTGCTATTTTTTGTTATTTAGTGTGTTAATTATTTCCAGCATGTTAAAACATGTTAGCAATATGTCAAAATGTGTTGGTACCATGTTAAATTAGGGTAGCAAAATGTTAAAACATGGGTAAAAACATATGTGCCAACAGTATGATAAATATTGCTAGCAATACACTAGATAATGTTAAAGTGCTAAATATTGTTTTGTCTGCTAAAAATGTTATAGCAACATGTTAAAATAAACTTTTTGTGACATTGTAGTTAATGCTAACAATATGTTAAAACACTTTGTCCATGTGTTGGAACATGATAGAAGCATGCTAACATGTGAACAACATATTGTTTCATGCTAGTAATGTGCAAAGCATGCTAGCAACATAATTCATGTTAACAACATGTTAAACATGTTAGCAGAGCTAATTATTGTTGTCAATATGTTAAATCTTGTTAGTAATATGACAAAATGTGCTAGCAGTGTGTTTCACGGTAGCAGAATGTTAAAATATGGGAAAAAACTTTGAGACATGCTAATGCTAGAATGCATTAAAGCTAGTGTCAAATTGCAAATGCTTTTTCAAGCTAACAGAAAAGTTTGTATCAAATATCACAGATATAATTATTGTCAGCAGTATGTTAAAACATTAGCAATATGCAAAAGAATCCAAAAATGGCAGCATGATTATTCATGCTAGCAAACGGTTACAACATAGTTTGCAACATGCTAATTAATGCTAGCATGTGTTAAAGCTAATGTCAAAGTGCAAATTAATGTATGTTTTTAAACATTCAGGCAACGCTTTCTTAAGCCAACATAAATGTATGCACCAAATATCCCAGATATCATTGTTGTCAGAATGATAAACCGTGTTAGCAGTTTGCAAAAACGTCCAAAAGTGTGCTAGCCGCATGTTAATTCATGGCAGCAAAATGTTAAAACATGGATAAACATGCTAATTAATGCTAGCATGTTTATCCGGCAGCTAGCTCTCTGCAACTCTCACACGGTTGCCCACTGAAGCTAAGCAGGGCTGCGCCCCGTTAGTACCTGGATGGGAGACCACATGAGAAAGCTAGGTTGCTGCCGGAAGTGGTGTTAGTGAGGCCAACAGGGGACGCTCAACCTGCGGTCTGTGTGGGTCCTAACGCCCCAGTATAGTGAAGGGGACACTATACTGCTCAGTGAGCGCCGTCTTTCGGATGAGACGTTTAACCAAGGTCCTGACTCTCTGTGGTCGTTAAAAATCCCAGGATGTCATTCGAAAAAAACTAGGGGTTTAACCCCGGCATCCTGGCCAAATCTGCCCACTGGCCTCTGTCCATCATGGCCTCCTAACCATTCCCATATCATAATTGGCTTCATCACTCTGTCTCCTCTCCACCAATCGGCTGGTGTGTGGTGTGCGGTCTGGCGCAATATGGCTGCCGTCGTGCCATCCAGGTGGATGCTGCACACTGGTGGTGGATGAGGAGATTCCCCCCATTGTGTAAAGCGCTTTGAGTGTCTATAAAAGCGCTATATAAATGTAAGAAATTATTATTATTATTATTATTATTATTATTATTATTATTATTATTATGTGTTAAAGCTAATGTCAAAGTGCAAATTAATGTTTGTTTTCAGACATTCAGGCAACGCTTTTTCAAGCTAGCAAATGTTTGTCAAATATCACAGATAGCATTAATGTTGGCAGTATGTTAAAAAGTAAGCAATATGTAAAAAAATCTAGAATGTGCTAGCATTATTTTTAACATTTAGGCAACGCTTTCTCAAGCTAAAATAAATGTTTGTATCAAATATCATGAATATTATAATGAATTATATTATTATTATTCTTAAGCCAACATAAATGTATGCACCAAATATCCCAGATATCATTGTTGTCAGAATGATAAACCGTGTTAGCAGTATGCAAAAACGTCCAAAAATGTGCTAGCCGCATGTTAATTCATGGCAGCAAAATGCTAAAACCTGTGTAAAAACTTTTTGTGACATGCTAATTAATGCTAGCCTGTTATTATTAATGTCGACAGCATGTTTAAACCTTATTAAAATGCAAAAATACCAAACATGTGCTAGCAGCATATTTTATTAATGCTAGCAAAGTGTTATAACATAGTTAAAAACTGTTTGTGATATGCTAATTAATGCTAGCATGTGTTAAAGCTAATGTTAAAGTGCAAATGAATGTTTGTTTTCAGACATTCAGGCAACGCCCATATAAAAGTTTGCACCAAATCTCCCAGACCTCATCCGTGTTGAGTGTGTTTGCGCTGTGTTAATGTAATTTAGACGAGCCGCTTTGACCCTTGCTTCTCACTGTTTTTCATTACTGTTTGATTATTTCCCCTCTCGCAAAAAAAATAAAATGACGTACTCGAAACAAAAGGCCAGCTCTGTGAGAGAAGCGCTCGTGTCTGCTCTTCATGCTGATGACTGTAATTATCTTAATAAGTTCACACAGCCGTTCTCTCCAGTCTGAGTGGAGTTCAGCACTGCAGATTTCAGCGCTGTATCGATGAAGTCAACAAATGAAGCGCTTTTGTTCTGTCATCCATCAGCGGCGCTTCCTTCCAGAGATCCAGACTGAACATAGAATCAGAAATTAGGGCTGCATGATACTGCGACGATACTGCGAAAATATGCCATGTTGATGTCGAGTGTTGCGATAACAATATATCTTACCCTAAACTCTTAAAGTCAGAACTATTCGTCGTCCTGTGAATTTTTTTTCTTTTTCCAATATTTCCCAAATGATGTTGAACAGATTCAGGAATTTTTCACAGTATTTCCTATAATATTTTTTCTTCTGGAGAAAGTCTTATTTGTTTTATTTCGGCTAGAATAAAAGCAGTTCTTAATTTTTAAGGTTAATATTATTAGCAATATTAAGCAATATTTTTTTCTCGATTGTCTACAGAACAAACCATCATTATACAATGACTTGTCTAGGGTTGGGTACCGAAACCGGGTGCCAATATGGCACCGGTACCTATGTAACTGGTATGCACTGGACCGAATCAGCATATGAATTTCGGTGCCACTGGTGCTGCGACAAGGACGTAAGAAGCATCAAGGGTTCGTCAAAGGCACACATAGGTACGCATTGTGTCACACCATCTCTAAACATTTAATTCTAAACAACTTTGAGGGATACAGACACCGTCGGCGATGTTTTAGTCGTTTGTTCTGGTTCTAGCGATGTATAGAAGACAACGCGTGCAGAACAACGCATTCAGTAAGCGACTTCCTTCATCAACACGCATGATCTCGTTCATCTAATTTGCTTAAACTAAGCGTTCTAAAGTATGGCTATATTTTACAAGC
>CAIGQV010009627.1:2107643-2120420 GCA_903798115.1 Danio jaintianensis
ATATATATATATATATACACATACATACATACATGCATATATATAGATATATAAAACTATATATATATATATATATGTGCCCATTATTTTAGAATGCATAACTGATAACTGTAGCCACAACAGCGCTGTGTGACTTATACATATGTAGGTTTTTGGGTTATGCTTCATAATAACTGCACATTATAAAGCATTTATTAAGCATTAGAAAATTGTTCATCCTTTAGTTCTTAAACATTAATAGACATTATTAAGCAGTTCATGAATACAGCTACAAATGCTATATCCTTGACTTAGAAGTACATGTATAACGTGCTTCATGATTGTGTTTTCAATCTTCGTTAATGATTCATTTTTCATTACTAAATTAAGTATTGCATTATTTACAAATCAGTTATTTAAGAGTTAGTTGATGTTTTTTTAACATCATTCAGAATGAGTAAATAAATGATTAATAAACTAGTCAAATGAACATTTATTCTTTTTATTTTTCAGGCATGTAGTAATATTTACTTTGTATGTTATTAAATGCTTTAACACAGCTGCGTGCAGTTTTGTGACCTAATCTAAATTGAGGACTCTTTAGGTAAATCGCTTATAAATGATAACTAAAGGCTCAGTTATGTTCTTAACAAAAAAAAAGGTAATGAACGACAGACTGATTCAGAACTAAAAATATTAATTTCAAGATTCAAAAAATGGTATCATTAATGAAAAAATAAATCTTTGCTGTCTTATCTAGAAATAAAACTGCTGTACAGTTTTAACATCAAGTTCAAACTTCAAAGCTGAATGCATGGGAAACTTATTGAACAAAAGTATAGTTTTTAATTTAGGCATATTTATTTATTTTTGATTGGCCACAAAAATAGGCATATTCACAAACTAAACAAGCTTAATTAAAGTGACCACAAAACGACAACAAAAAGGTTTTACATGCAGAGGTGCAGGACAGCAACATACACTCAACTAACAGGCCTTACTTCATTTACAGTAAACTTTACCTGACTGTATTTATGTGAGATTGTCCACAAGATGTACATTTAAACAACTGTTTGTGTTTTTGACTGTTCAGGTATAAGGAGAACAGATCGCATGCTATCTGAGGGAACTAAGATTGTGCTGGTATTACGTGACTCACCCTAGTTATTTGTCCCAAGTCGACTTTTAATTCCTAAAGCAAGTTAAATATAACATGTTTGGCAAATATTATGTTCAGACGATGTGTTTTTTTGGCATTGCAAATAAATAAGTGTGGAAAAAGATTTAAGACATGAATTTTTAGGCATTAAAAAATGGCACACTGCGTGATTCAGTTAAATACTGTACTCCCATGAAATGTGTGTGTGTGTGTGTGTGTGTGTGTGAGAGAGAGTGCACAGAGAGCTGTCAGAGCAGAGCTCATTAATATTCATGACTGTTCCAAATATGGTCAATATAGAGCTTCTGATACCAGGGGCATTTTATGGAGTAATAAATGAGCATATAAAACTGTTTCTGGAGATTTTATTATTATTATTTTCCTTACTTACCTAAGCCATATATACCTACCATGTAGATATCAGAGAATGATGTAACTTAAAACCACCTTTAAAATATGGTTCTCTTATGTTCACATGCATCACAACATGTTTTGATGCATGTGAACCCATCTGAGCCTGGTTTCTCTTGAGGTTTTTTTTCCCTTCACTTTCGCAAATTGGTGAAGTTTGTTCCTCGCCGCTGTCGCCACTGGCTTGCATGGTTCGGGACTTGTAGAGCTGCGCATCGATGGATTTGCTCTTCAGTGTTTGGACTCTCAGCAGTGAAAATTAAACCACACTGAACTGAACTGAACTTAAACTCTAAAAACTGAACGGACACCATTCCAATTCACTATAATCTTCTATGTGAAGCTGCTTTGACACAATCTACATTGTAAAAGCGCTATAAAAAATAAAGATGAATTGAATTGAATTGAATTGAATGTTTCATTCATTCATTCATTTTCTTTTCGGCTTAGTCCCTTTATTAATCTGGGGTCGCCACATCGGGATGAACCGCCAACTTATCCAGCATATGTTTTACGCTGCGGATGCCCTTCCAGCTGCAACCCATCACTGGGAAACATTCATACACACTCATTCACACACCTACACTACGGACAATTTTAGCTTACCCAATTCACCTATACCGCATGTCTTTGGACTTGTGGGGGAAACCGGAGCACCCGGAGGAAACCCACGCGAACACGGGGAGAACATGCAAACTCCACACAGAAATGCCAACTGACCCAGCTGAGGCTCGAACCAGCGACCTTCATGCTGTGAGGCGAACGTGCTACCCACTGCGCCACCGCGTCGCCCGAATTGAATGTTTTTTGGGGGAAAATAACCGTCAAAAATATGTTACAAATAACATTGTGTGAGTGATTACATAGTTTCTTCAGTTGCATTGTGATGTTGAAACGAATCACTTGTCAGTGTTGGGCAATTTTACAGTTTAAACCATGCAATGTTAAAGGCTTTTATTAAGTTATCAGCCAAATGATGAGTTCTTTTCATGACAGCCAAATTCATTTGATTTAACGCTCACTGAGGCTCTGTTTTCCACCATCTAGTAATTCATTTTTCTTCTGTAATTCCACAGGAGCCTAGAAATCAATCTTTTATATTTTTAAACGATCAGTCTCTTTAGAATATCCACGTATGCTTATTATATGTGTGAAAGTATTTCTGATTCCTAAACATCTTCAAACCCGCACACAGTTTTCTTTTCTCCTCTGTTTGTTTTGACACCGTTGACATTTGAGACAAACAGCTCTATTTACTAAAGCGTGAAGTGTTCCCGATGCGCTGCTCAGAGTAACAGTACGTGACTGGGATTTCACACTCTCACATATTTCCCCAAAGACGCCTTTATTCACATCTAAAAGGTCAATAGTGCATAATGACGTGTACAAATGCTCAATGCCAACGTGAACGCAAGTCTCAACTCTAGCTCCGCACAATGCCTTAACTTTCTGATTTTGACCATAATGTAATAATGTGCACCTTTTGTATAGCTGCTTTGGAACGATAATTATTGTGAAAAGTGCTTCACAAATAAACTTGAATTGAATTGCATTACTCACCCTTGACTTTTTTTGGTGATTTGGACACAAAAGAAGATATTTTGAAGAATGTTGGAAACCTCTAGCCATTAAGTTCCATAGTAGGGGAAAAACGGTAACACTTTTCAGCTCTAATACACAGTAAACTACTGGAAAGAGGGAATATTGACTCCTTAGGGATCTTTTCATCTGTTTAAATGGTTTATTTTTACTCTTGTTTACTCATTTGTTTGTAACCTCATTTATTTATTTGATTTATCTTCTCTTTTTCTGTCTTAGGTTTGTTTTTAATGAATTAAATTTAATTCAATTTGAAAAATTTTGTGGGAAAGTAAAAAAAGTAAGACGGTCTGTAATTTTTTTATTATGTATTAAATACTACTAAATACCAATAAAAAAAGAAAGAAAAAACAAAACAACTAAAGGCTGATTTATACTTCTGCGTCAAGCGCACGCGTATGGTTCGGCGTAGCATTTGCACGGTCACATAGCCGTCGCCATCATAGCGCAAGCTCTGTGATTGGTCGGCTTGGTAGCGGTGACGAGTGTGGGCGGTGCTGAGAGCCACGAGCCTGATGGAGCAAGTGTTTACAAGTGTGGAGTCCCGTGAAGGAGCTCCAGATGGAAACTGTTGTTTTGTGTTTACCTAAAGTTGTTGCACGTCCGCCGGTTCCCGCCTCTGAATGAGCGAGTTTGAGCTACTTGTACATTAAGGTAGCGTTCAGTAAAAACAAAACACCCACGAACAAACTCGACACAGAGGAACATAAAAACCTACTGCCATCTAGCGTTTCGGAAGTGTTATTGCAGAGCAACACAAACAGCACACAGAAGTATGGAGAAGTATAAACCAGCCTTAACAAAACAGTAACATTGCTCTCACTATTAATTCTCACTGTTAACAAGTTGCTTATTAGAACGCCTTTTATTAAAATATTGGCTGTTTATTAGTACATATAAAGTACATATTCTGCACGATCCTATTCTACATTGGTAATCCTACCCAATACCTAAACCCAACTACTACCTTTATAACTATTAATAAGCAGCAAATTAGGAAAATATTGAGCCAAAAGTCATAGTTAATGGTTTATTAATAGCAGGAATTGTACCTTAAAATAAAGTGTGACCAGAAAAACAAATACTATGGAAGTCAGTGGTTACAGGTATCTTCTTTTGTGTTCAAAATACACTAATTGGTTGGGATCAAGTCAAGGGTAAGTAAATGATGACTGAATTTTCATTTTTGGGTGAACTGTCCCTTTAATGAATCGTCTTCATATGCACATTGCCATGTGTGTGCACTGCGGCAGCTCCAATTACTAGTAAATGTATCATGTAGACAATGTAGGTTAGCTTACTATATATTTAAATGCTATATGAAATATTTGAGACCGTTACCCGCTAAATTATAGCCTGCTGATTTGACAAATGAACTGTGAAGCGGGGACTAAGTGTTAATTAGTTTGCCAGACAGATTGAATTTAACGCATTGCAGAATAAGCTGTAGACCTGCTAATGTACCTTGGTAAAGTATACAGACTCACCGGATTTCTGTAGATTTTGCACTGGTTGTCTGTATAATTAGTCCACATTGTTTTATTTGTAAAATAATAATCAGAAATCAATGAGTGATTATTCATTTTATAGCAGGTTCAGCTTGATCATGTGAATTGAAAACCAACAGAAAGCTTCTTGGTTTGAAGGTGACGTCTACCGACAGTGGGCCATTTTATTGAATTTATGGTAAAATTCATAGTTAACACACACAAAAAAAATCATGTTTGTTGTTTGTTCAAACTACTTATTTAAAATGAGCTGAAATAACAGAATTATAAAAAAAAACGAATAAGATAACTTAATTCCTTCGTGTTGTCCCAACACAAAGCCATTGTGTGGAACCCAGCATTTTTACAGTGTAGTTTAAGTAAAAATTCACACCATTTACTAGCTTATTATCTCCCTATTATTAAAAGATTAACAGTTTATACCTAAATACCAACTACTATCTCACCCGTCATTAATAAGTAGCTAATCAGTAGTTTATTGAGCTAAAAGTCTTAGTTAATGGTTTATTGAATAAAAGCAGCTGATGGAGTATACACTAACCTGTGCATTATTCAGTCACAAGATGGCGCCAAACTGTCAAAAATGCAAAGCTGACAGAAATCAAACTGACTGAATGGAGCATGCACTAACCTACATATTATTATTCAGTCACAAGATGGCGCCAAACAGTCAAAAAGGTCAAGATGATTCAAAGTGGTTAGTGGTTGTTATCTAGGAATAACATACCTTGGAATGTCGTGACCAATCTGAATCGAGTATTCCAGACAGCCATGTAATAATCTGTAATTACAAGTTACAGCCTCCTGGATGTACTTTATCCCTTATTTAATAACTTTTGGGGGAGCTTAACAAAATCACAAAATAGTACACCCACAATACCGGATTTGGATCAGTCCAATCTGGTTTATAGCCGATTTAGCAAAAAATGTGTTATCAAAGCCAGTGTGCGATCTTAGTATCGGATCAGTTCATCTCTAGGTTTTATGATGCAATATCAACACTACTCATGATGTTGATGTTAATGCACCTCTTATACATTCAGTTTCTCTGGAAGCTATGTTATCTAAGGCTACGTTCACACTACAGCAGATGTGGCTCTAATCTGATTTATTTGCCCACATAATGACAGTGTGAACAACCCAAACCGCATGGAATCTGATCTGTTTAATTCAGATTTGTGCCACTTTCATATGTAGTATTAAATCAGACACAGATCTGATGTTTTGCAGTGCGACCGCAGTGTGAACGCTTATGTCGGATTTCATGTGACTTTTACACAATCTTTGAGCGACATGCGTCATCATTCTGTGCTGCAGACATCATCTACTCCTCAGCAGCACAGTAGAATGGCACACAGGGCAATTACTTTACCACTGAAAGTTGGTTGTTCATTTTGCTGGCGCTTGTTAACCAATCTGGTTAACGATTGGGGCACGGGTTGATCGTGAAGCTGAAGAGCATGGGGGGGTGTTGCGGATAGGGGATCCGTGCACAAAAGAGGGGGCACTTTCATTTTTAGGGGGAACTTTCTCTCCGAGAGAAAAAAGGGCAGGTGCTCAAGCACCCAAACCCCCTTCTGCACGTGTCTGTTGTTTATAATGAAGTAAAATGAAGTAACTCTGCAAACAGAGATAAACCAACTCCGTCTTCACAGTTCAGTCTGCGGCTGCTCATTAACCCTTGATGAGTTCACTACACCGGTGGTCAAAAAGACGCGCAAATGATCAGTGTTTTCAATCACAAGAGGCTTATTTTAGGTTTCAAATGGCGAAATACACATTAGTAGTAGCAGAACAACCCTTTACAGTTTATGAAATACACCACGGTTGTCTGTGAAAAGGGCAATAATCATATAAGCATGATCTGACAACGTGCTTACCTCATACAGTATCATTGTTTATAGGGGGCAGTCGTGGCCTGGTGGTTAGAGTGTTGGACTCGTGATCCGAAGGTTGCTGGTTCGATACTCGGTACCAGCGGGAATTGGGGGTGGGGGGAGTGAATGACCAGCACTCTCCACCACCCTCAATACCACGACTGAGGTGAGTCCCTTGAGCAAGGCACCGTTCCCCCCAACTGCTCCCCGGGCGCCGCAGCATGGCTGCCCACTGCTCCGGGTGTGTGTTCACGGTATGTGTGTGTTCACTAACTGTGTGTGTGCACTTGGATGGGTTAAATGCAGAGCACAAATTCCAAGTATGGGACACCATACTTGGCCACACTACACTTCACTTCACTTCACTTCACTTCACTTGTGTGCATAATTAGACATTTTGTGCTGTCCGCAACTGTACTTTTGCGCATGCGGGTCAGTTTAGGACCATGATCTGTTCACACTGCAAATCTGATATTGGCCACATTTATAACAGCAGTGTGAACAGCTATGCAAAACAATCAGATCTGAGAAAAAATCTGATTTGAGCACTAAGCCTCGCAGTGTGAACGTAGCCTAAAGCTATTTTACATCCTGCCCCAGATTATTTTCCCAAACTTAAGCCCTTCTAGTTTGATCCGTCTGCTATCTCCGGGCCTCTCTTTGTGTCCAGTTTTAGAGATGATCATCTTAACTTTATCTTCTTTGTTTAAAACATATCTGAAACGAACATCCCTGCAGTGATCGTTACATTTCACGCACCCGACTCTTTCCCCCTTGCTTTAATTCCACCTATTAAAAGTATTTAACTTTATTTTATGATGGAAGTGAACCACATGAAACGCGGCATTATGGTTAATCATTGCAGCTCATCAATTCCTGCAGTGCCAGTGCCGCCGGGATGTATGCTCTCAATCAGCGATTCTTCTCGTTTTCAGCAGTTAATTTCTGCTCTGTAAACAGAGAAGAGCTGCTAAATCTGTCCAGGCTTGTTTATGTCCTCTTCTCCAAGCTGCTGTTTCATCATTTACCTGCAACATTCTGTTCCTTAATGGCAAATTATTCTTTGTTGCTGTTGTTGGTTTTATGCTAGGGTCACCAGAAGGTCGTCAGTGTTTTAGTCATTTGATGGTCTTCATTCTGAATCCGTTGGGGGTTCGACATGTAAAAATATATTGCAGCAAAAAAAAAAAGTGGCGAGAGCACTTTTAGCATAGCTTAGCATAAATCATTGAATTGGATTAGACCATTAGCATCTCATTAAAAAAAAAAAGAGTTTTGATGATTTTCCTATTTAAATCTTGACTCTTCTGTTATTTACATTGTGTACTAAGATGGACAGAAAATAAAGTTGCTATTTTCTAGGCTGATATGGTTATTGGAACTAAACTCTCATTCTGGCATAATAATCAAGGAACTTTGCTGTTGTACCATCGCTGCAGCAGTGCAATGATATTATGCAACAGTGCTGGGCACTATTTTAAGGTGCTCTGTAATATCATTGTGCTGCTGCAGCCATGGTACGGCTGTAAAGTTCCTTGATTATTACGCTAGAATAAGAGCTTAGTTCCTATAACTGTATCAGCCTAGAAAATACCAACTTTTCATTTTCCTTTAGTCTTAGTACACGATGTAACTACAGAAGAGTCAAGCTTCTTTTTTGAACTTTTTGAGTGAGATGCTAATGGTCTAATCCGATTCAATGATCTATGCTAAGCTAAGCTAAAAGAGCTTCAGCCAGACCCAGAGATCGGCTGAGTGGATTCAAAAATGGTCAAACTCAACAGTTTAACTCTAGCGGAGTTGTAAAATGAGCCTATTTCTAGCAAACAATGAAGTATTCATTTAACTGGGTGACTTAGGTGGTTGGGTGTCCAGTTATTAACCCCATAGCAACCACTCCCTTGACCTTAACAACCTAGAATTTTACTGTGTTGATTATCGTTGCAGTAGAGGAGCCTGCATTTATACACAATGGTGCAGGTCTGAGGTCAGCCATCCTCACTCTGTCTCTTGTGTTTTTACAGGTACATGATGTTGATAGATGGAAGAAATGAAGTTCACATGATCGACAGAGACAACTCTGTCTTCCACGTAGACAACCTGGAGTTTCCCTTCCGGAAGGATCTCCGCATCCACCTTTCCAACACCCTTTTGGATGGGGTGAGTTATTTCTCCATTTGAAAGCCTGTAGTTTACCTGGTCAAAAATAATAATAAATAATAAAGCTGATGTATCTGTCCTAAGATGTTAAAGAGGGTCGTTCTAAGCATTTATTAGCTCGTTCAGAAGATTGTTGATGGTCCTGTAGAAAATGTGTGGGTTTCACAGTTAAAGGTTCATTTAGACAGAGTTTTAATTCAGGTTTGACTTTGAATTTAAAATGTTGGTAACACTTTACTTGAGGGGGGTGTTCCTAAGACATGACACCTTTATGATCATGACATGACACATCATGAATATGAATGAGATTTTATGCATGCTTATGACAACTGTCATTAAGTGTCATTCATGCCTTTATGTCATTTTAAATGCATAGATGACATTGTTTGAGATTTCTTTATGAGAACTTGACAACCAAATACATCATAACCTGTCTTTGACAGCTTGACATTACCAAGACAACACAACTTGTCATAAACCAGTCATAAACATGATTGTCATGTCAATATCACTTTTTCAGTGGAACCAAATGAGTTTGTCATTAAAATTTCTCTAAACAAAAATATTAATTAAAATATATTAATATTTAATGACATTTTTAAGTAAGGGATAATAATGCCAAGCTGTTGATTATACCGCTTATTCCACTGTTATTTGCTAAGTAATAGACAAGTTAAAATACGTTTTGCTCTTTGCACCACAATATTTGACTGAATTTTTGTCATCTAGTTATGAGATCTTGTTCCTTAATCACAAGTGACAGGCAGGCAGACAGGCAGACAGAGAGGGAGCGTGGGTGGGATCATGCAAGAGAGGTCATGCGTGTGCATGTAAATGACACAGGCATAGGATAACAGCTGGTGGCTGTTGCTATTTTTTAAATAAAATTATAAAAAAATAACAGCTGCATTGAAAGTAAATAAATTAGGTGTCTTAATAATAATGAAACAATAATATAATTATTATGCAAAGCAACTGATCATGTGAAATGATGATCATTTGACATGCAAAGTCGTCCAAAGTTTTCGAGGCTTGGTCCTCTTTCAAGGCCGCACCCCTTAATGTTACTATGAACATTTCGAAGTAAAATACGATTATTAAAAACACATTAAAGGCTATGCACATGAAATAAAACAAGACCTTGATTACACCGAACATGCTTTTTGCGATTAGAGGCATCTTTTTTGAATGATTTTCTTATGGTCGAGAGTGCGCGCTGCTTATGTGCCTTCACGTTATAGCGGCCTGCTGTGCCCCATGTTTTTGCCGTTGCGCTCTGTGCGCCTGCAGATGAAAAAAAGTAATCTATGAGCGAAAAAATTGTGCTACGTCAGTTGCATCCTTTTTCATTGAGCAATCAAATTAAAGCAGAGGCGGGGTTTCCGTTGAGGTGTCAGCAGTGTTTGTGTTGTCAAGACGACTACTGACACATTCTAAGATGAAGGAGCGACTAGTGGTCATGGTTTTGAGTTATCCAGGGCTGTATGACAAATCGTGAATATTCAAATCGTGAATATCACAATATTTTTAAATATTACATATATAACAATATCAACATCAGTGTGATCAGCCCCTAAATTATATCTAAAGGCGGATTTATACTTCTGTGTCGTGCGCACGTGTATGGTCCGGCGCAGCCTTCGTGCGGTCGCATAGCCCTCACCGTGGCTGAAGCCGATGCTGATGTGCACCTCTCAAAAAATCTAACTACACGTTGCAACGACGCGTATCGCGAGCTCTGTGATTGGTCGGCTTGGTATCGGTGACAAGTGTGGGCGGTGCTGAGAGCCGCGAGCCCGATGGAGCGAGTCTCTAGTGTCAAGTCCCATGAAGGAGCTCCAGATGGAAATTTAGTTTTGTGTTTACCTCATGATTAAAGTTGTTGCATGTCCGCCGGTTTCCGCCTCTGAATGAGCGAGTTTGAGCTACTTGTAGCATTCAGAAAAAACAAAACACCCGCGAAAAACTCGACACAGAGGACCATAAAAACCTACTATCAGATAGTGTTTCAGAAGTGTTATTGCAGAGCAACACAAACAATGCGCAGAAGTATAAATGCACGGCTATGCGCTAGGCAGGCGCCGTTGGTCGCGCCGATCTCTCGACACAGAAGTATAAACCAGCCTTAATGAAAACTAAGATTACATACCTGTCAACATTGGGATGTAAAAATATGGGAACACACCCCCAAATCCCAGAAGTGTCCACTTTCGCTCCTTTTCAAATCGTGTGTGCTGAAGCCATTTGTGGAACAGTGTCTTTATCACGGTATATATAAGAACATCGCTGTTAATCAGCTGCTGAACACGTGCGTTCACTACAGAGAAATGAAGACTCCCGCAACTCTCACTCATAGCAGTTAATACTAATGTTTGGGGAAGCACATTTATTTCAAACTGTGATCACAACTGACTGGAGCTACCTGTGCATTTCAACGGATTTAATACACACCCTCCAGCCAACCAGAATCAAGAATTTCAACATGCCATGGAATAATGACAAAATTACTGCTGTAGTTGAGGTGCAGAAAATATATATAAAATTCATGACACAATCATAATGGCCTCACAACAATCATGTTTATGACAGATTTATGACAAGCTGTGTTGTCTTGATAAAGTCAAGTTGTCCTGACAAAGACAGGTTATGATGTAGACATCTCAAACAATGTCATCTTTGCATTCAGAATGACAACTGGGCGAATTACACTTGCACAAGACTGCATAAAATCTCATTCATATTCATGACATATGCCATCCAATCATATATTATTAAGGCTAATTCTTAGGGTTTGAATTGGATTTGTAAATCATTTGCAGTTACCATGATATCTTCTAGTTATCAGAGAACACATTAACATATTGTGTCACCTTTGAAGTAATCAGACAAGATTAAAGTTAATTTAAGTTGTGTTAATTGAGAGTTCATTTGGATTTTACTGTAGGCATGATCTGAAATCTGGTCGAATGGAGACTTCTAATCCACGAACACACGTTTGGTCTCTCTGCAATATGAGGACAAGATGCCAAAAACTCTCACTCACCATGATAAATAAATAAAGTGTGAAAAATCTGCCACACGAAACAGCACTCACAGCCGTCTCAGTGTCTAATCTGATTTTGTGCTTTTTTTTCTCTGAAGTATTTCATAAAAAAAATATATATACTTGGCTCAGTGGTTAGCACTGTCACCTCACAGCAAGAAGGTCGCTGGTTCGAGTCCTGGCTGGGCCAGT
This sequence comes from Danio jaintianensis, assembly GCA_903798115.1. NCBI lineage: Eukaryota > Metazoa > Chordata > Actinopteri > Cypriniformes > Danionidae > Danio > Danio jaintianensis. The sequence goes on from CAIGQV010009627.1 coordinate 2,119,572, forward strand.
TGGCATTTCTGTGTGGAGTTTGCATGTTCTCCCCGTGTTGGCATGGGTTTCCTCCGGGTGCTCCCGGGTTTCCCCCACAGTCCAAACACATGCGCTATAGGGGAATTGAATAAACTAAATTGGCCGTAGTGTATGAGTGTGTGTGTGTGTGTGTGAATGAATGAGTGTGTATGGGTGTTTCCCAGTACTGGGTTGCAGCTGGAAGGCTATCTGCTGCGTAAAACATATGCTGGATAAGTTGGTGGTTCATTCCACTGTGGCAGCCCTTGATGAATAAAGGGATTAAGCCAAAGGAAAATGAATGAATGTGTTTGTTTGTTTATTTATTTACTATTTCTTTTTATTAATCACAGTTGCTAGAATCACTATATTTATGAGATATGGATCTGAATTACTTACGGTTTTGTTGTGTTGCAGGAGATGATTATCGACAAAGTGAACGGCCAGCCTGTCCCACGCTATCTCATCTATGACATCATCAAATTTAGCGTGAGTACATGTTCAATTTTCAGCAACAAAAGCAATCTTACACTCCTGCCTAGGGATACACATCTGATATGCTTCTGATAGTGTGTTATCACAGAATAAATCCTGACAGGCTTATCAGCAGCCCGACACAAAGCGGAGCACTGTCGTATAAGACTGAAGGGTTATTCTGTGAAAAGAAAAAATGTCCTGGATGTACTTTATCCCACTTATTACACAGATAATTGCCACAAAGCATAAAAATTATACCCAAAACATTGTTCTGAGCTGTAATGGTTTATTAATTCTTTAATTAAACTCAAAGCTGACAGAAACAAAAACAGCTGATGGAGTATACACTAACCTGCGCATTATTCAGCCACA
>CAIGQV010009627.1:2134837-2148887 GCA_903798115.1 Danio jaintianensis
AAAAGGGGTAAACTAGGTGCCCTTTAATTCTGCTATTATTTACTCACCCCTCCAATTGTTTCAAACCGGTTAAAGAGTTTCTGTTGAACACAAATGAAGATAAACTGAAGAATGTTGAAAAAAGCATCCATATTTTTTGTTCCTACTATGGAAGTAGTTTTGTACTATGGCATGTTGCCAGATTGAAGACATCAACAGTAGCAAGCGTGCCTAAATATTGAGCCTTACACTGTAACCTGTAGGGTTGGGTCGATAGACGAGGCCATTGTCCATTGCCGATGGCCGATAGACATCACGATGCTGAGCCGTCATCGCGATCCTCCGCCCCCGTCACAGCAGCAACCCGCTCGCAAAAAATACACACTCAGGCCCCGTTTACACTAATACGTCTTAGTTTTAAAATGGCATTTTAGAATGAAAACGATCCACGTCCACACTGGCGTTTCACCTAGCATTTCTGAAAAGATCTCTCTGCACACTATACCGCTGAAAACGCACATCACGTGACCACACACACACACACACACATACACACACGCACACACATACACACACACTCTGTCATGCTTTGCAGCGTCTGAGCTCCTGCAGTCCGCCCAGAGATCAGTGCACGTCTGACAGTTTATCAAGGATGTACCGCTGGATCGCGTCTCACTATAGTTGTTAAACGTGATATTTAATAAATCTTGTCTCCATCTAACGACTCTTCTGTCTTTTGAATCTATCAGGTAACGTGTCACAGCGTCAGTACACTGCTCCAATCGTTCCTTTCACGCTTGTACTTAGTAATTTTAGTGAAAACCTCAGATACTGTTGGTTGATTCCTGTTGGTTGTGCACCTTTTTTACCAACCAAGTTTGTCGACGCCATTATAACGACACAGATCACTCTACCTATTCATGCCAGAGTCCCGCGGAAAAAGTGACTGACAGGTGGTAATTTATGTGTAACTTATCTTTATTTATTTATTTATGATTTGGTTATGGGTAAAACAAAGACCATGCGGGTCAGGTAGTTGAAACGGTAGGCTACAATAATTAGTTTGTTATGAATTAATTAATTATTCATAAATAAATAATTCACTGCCGCCTACGACGACGATGCCATCGTCCATCGCGATGTTTCACATTAGACATCGTACGATGCCAAATTGGTCGACATCGCCCAACCCTAGTAACCTGCTATGGTTTACAATAGTAATATTTGAATATTTTTCAAATTAAAAACCACCAAATCGTGGATTTTTGTGACTCTAAATCTGCTTCTCATTTCGGAGGCTGCTGTGTGTCCTCCAGAAGTTGAATTTTCAATCGAAATGAACTACACTGTGTTTTCTACCAAGGCAACCTGGAGTGCTGAAATGTAATTAAGTAAACTGGCTGTGGGCTGGTTATAGAGGCCAAAACAAAGATGGACATTCCGACACTGAACGCACATCCTCAAAGCAGAATAACTGACTTTAGCATTGCTTTTTTAGATAAACAAATGTGTTCACTTAGCATGTTACTTAAATATCTGCAAAAATAATATGGTTTTATTATGATTTTGAATAGTCAATAACTTATATACTGCACATTTAATGCAAGTGCAAGTTTGTCAACTTGATGAATCGGTTGGATTTTTTTGGCCTGATACTAACAATTACTGTTGCGCCATGGGAGATTGTGAAATGATAGATATGAATGAAGCTTCTAAAATATCTCTGATTGCTGTTACCGCTATCACAGAGAGTGTTGCGGATGCCAGCATATAGCGAAATATTGTTGACATCACTAATCTCTGCTGATACACTGCTGATTTTAGGAAAGCTTGCACCTGCCGGACACACACTGACTCTGCAGCACAGAGCTCTGTCATGCTGCTTCAGTCGATGCATTTGTTCAACCATGGTGTACCGGAGCACATGTACTACATACGCATGATCGTCTTAGTTTAATGAAGTCTTGAAAAAGCATTGTACCACTTCAATTACTGAAACTGGCGGATAACAAATAGGAATTTACTGACGTCTTTTACCAAAGGATTTAACCTAAACATATAGAATTGGTAAATGGGAAATGTTATTCAAAATACAATCCTACCTACAGACGTGGACAAAATTGTTTGTACCCTTCAATTTTATCCAGGCCAGTTTCATTAGTTTGCCTTTTTTTAATGCTTCTGTTGAACTACAAATCGAAAGCAATATCTGATGTTCATCAGTTTATTTTCAGTCTTTTTTCATTCATAATAATACTTCATTGATCACTCTAGTTCATTTTTTTCTTCAATGGAAATGTACCAACAATTTTGTCCAAACACTGCTCTTTAGCTTTAAAAAGCTGTCTGAAAAGATTAAGCTGATTTGAATCACAGGCCTGAGCTGTCAAGTGTAATTAGTAATGTTTTCCTCGTACCCTTGATGTCGTTTCCTTGAACTACGCACACAGAAAATGAATTGATTTCAGATTAAAGTCATGAATTAATAACTCTCTTGACTGTTTTTGTGAAACCACGTTTGACTGCAGTTTCTTTGTGGTGCAGTATGACATCAACAATTTATGTTCCTTTTCACACTAATGATATTTACAAGGACTTATTTACATGCTGTTCTATGCACAACATCAAAAATAAACACCACAAAACAACTTAATAGTGTCTATGATTTGTAAACGAATACGTTTGTGTGTTGTGCTTGTGCTGTAGAGCTCTCTGCTTCGAGTCCGGTGAACCATGCTTGCACAAATGAGATTTTAAAAATCAAGGTAAAACTGTGGTCACAGTGCACTTTTCTCTTAACATCTGCTTGTGAAAACACTACTGTTTGGGTTTAGGGTTTAGTTTAGTTTGCCGGCTGATGTGAACGACAAGCCCTGCCTTATCCTGGACGTGTACAAGAAGGACATGTAAATGAAATGTACAACAAAATGTACTATAAAGTAACATATTTCAGATTCACAAAAGGTAGAGAGTGCCCTCTAGTGGATTTGTCATCTGAAACATGTAACAAAATGTACCCAGAGCAACATATTTTACAGTTTTCAAAAATGTAGCCCTTAGGCACGTATTTCCAATGAGCCTGTGGAAGCCATTATGTGAACATGCCATCCATATACTGAACCTGGGACTATCTGAAGAGGTTTGGTTGCAGGGGAATCTGTGTGCTGTTTGTGTGAATGTGAATGTAAATGTGAAAGCGCCTCAGACTCAGGTGCACACTTGTTCAGGAAGTAAACTGTCCATGTGTTTAACTCCGATAAACTCAACTAAACTTGACTTATATAGCACTAATGAAAGACCACAGTGACAGACGAGTCTTCGCATTGATCCCGTGGGCCAGTTTGATCACCCGCCGGTGACCTACTCACACCTGCAGTTCTCCACGATGGACGTCCAGTGTTCTCCAGCCTTCGGCGCCTAGACTGCAGCTCTGCACAGGAAGTTTGGCCAGAGGAGAAATGGTCGTGCCCAACTGAGCCTGGTTTCTCTCTATTTTTTTTTTCCCTTCACTTTCGTCAATTGGTGAAGTTTGTTCCTCGCCACTATCGCCACTGGCTTGCTTGGTCTGGGACTTGTGGAGCTGCACATCGATGGATTTGCTCTTCAGTGTTTGGACTTTCAGCAGTGAAATTTAAACACTGAACTGAACTAAACTGAACTTCAACTCTGAAAACTGGATCGACACATTTTCAATTTACTAGAACTTCTACGTTAAGCTGCTTTGACACAATCTACATTGTAAAAGCGCTAGAGAAATAAACATGAATTCAATTTAACTAAAACAACAGTTGTTGGGCTGTATTGTCAAACAGATATCAACAAACAACATCATAGTAAAAAATTGACATACTGTATCACAATTAACTGCAATTAAAAAGCCAGACAGAAAAGATGTCCTGAAAAGTCCTGAAGGCTGTTCCAGAGTTTTGGAGCAGCAACTGCAAAAGCTCGGTCACTTCGAGATTTTAGTTTAGCTCAAGAAACATTTGGTAGTCTCTCGGATGGAGGACCTGAGAGACCTTCCAGGATTAAGAACAGAAAGTAAATCAGAAAGGTAAGAGTTAAGCCATTCACAGCTTTAAAAACCAGCAGCACAGCTTTAAAATCAATTCTATATTGAGTTGGCAGCCAAAGCAAAGATATTAAAATGGGGTAATGTGCTCTTCTTTAAGCACACAAGAAAGAAGGCAAACTGCAGCATTTTGCTCTATTTGAAGATAATTAAGATTATGCTTGGGTTATACTTATATGGAGGGAAATACCGTAATTCGACCACATTGAAATTGAAGCATGAATGATGCTTTCAAAGTCCTTAAAAGAAATGGTTTTACTTTGACCGAAGATTAGAAAAGGTTTTTGACAACTGTACTACTCTGTTCATCAAATTTGAGAGCACTATCCAAATACACTCTCAAAAGGACTTCCTAAACCCATCAAATCACTTACAGGTGATGACCGTTTGATGATTTATCTTGATTGAGAGACGGTGATTGTGTGGTGCATAATGAGAGAGATCAGAGCAGCAAATAAATGATTTGTCATCAACTTTCTCCTCAGATGAGCCATGAAACATATTGCAATATCTTGACATGTGCTCTGCCTTCTGTTATGCGGTGTGAAGGTTTGCGATGATGTAAGATGAATGCAAATGCTCCAGGGTTCAACAGAATAAAGTATGAAACCACACCAAATACTGTGCAGGGCACCAGAAACAATCACACCACTAGGCTCAGACCACAGAAAACATGCCCAGTGTAAAAGCTCTTTAAGGTACGGGACACACCAAGCTGGTGGCAAACAACAAGCGCAGATGAAACCCAACTGTGTTGTCGGCTTGCTTCTGCTCACGTCTAGACCAAAAAGTTGACAGTAAACACATCAAACAGCATCCGACTGAAACAACAGTGTGCGTGAGAGGTTATGTCTTTCCACACCCATAGAGGGCAGTATCTGTTTTCTCATTCTGGAAATTTAGTACCATTATCACAGCCAGCCATGGCCTAATGGTTAGAGAGTTGGACTTGGGATACAAAGGTCACAGGTTCAAGTCCTGGCACCAGCAGGTACCACGGCTGAATTTATTCCCTTGAGCAAGGCACCAAACCCCCAACTGCTCCCTCCAGGTTCATGGATGGACAAAAGCGTCTGCTAAATGCATAAATGTAAAATGTAAAGATTGTAATCACAGTAATTGTAACTCACCACAGAGAGATTTGCTTGTGCAAATATGTCTGATAATCTAATAATCCATACCATTCACAAATATTTGAGAAATGTAGCCAGCTGTGTTCCTTCGTGACTTGTTTACTTTCTATGTCACTACATTTTTTCATCTTGTGCTCTGATTTGTTGCTGAACAAGCAATCAGAGCGCTCTCTTCAGCTGAAGGCAGACAGCGATTCTACATGCTAGCTTGCTGTGTTCCCGCCTTAAGACTCATCCCTCGTCTGGTCTCAGACTTTACTTTGCACATTTCCGGTTTGACACAAACTCGACCCTCCTCTGGTCTCGGACTTGACCAGTACTTGACCCTGTTTGGTTCTCTGTCTTGAAGCACACTTGACCTACTGACCTCTGTCTTAACTCAGCCTCATCCTTCTTTTGGTCTTGGTTTTGGCTTAAACACAACCCTCTTTTGTTCGTTTGTCTGGTCTCAGTTCTGAGTCAGCTGAGTCAGCCCCTAATCTGTTTTGTTTTGTCTTAAGTCAGACTTGTTCATCTGCAGGTCTCCATCTTGCAGGACTTAACCTTCTTCTGGTCAGTTCTGAGTCATATTCAGGCCTGTTTTGATCTCTGTCTCCAGTCAAACTTGTTCATCTACAGGTCTCCAACTTGTTTAGACTCAATCATCTTCTGGTTCATTCTGGGACAGATTCAGTCTTGTTTTGATCTGTCTCAAGTCAGACTTGTCCATCTGCAGGTCTTCAACTTGCTCAGACTCAATCATCTTCTGGTCAGTTCTGGGACAGATTCAGACCTGTTTTGATCTCTGTCTTGAGCCAGACTTCTGGTCAGACTTTTTCTGGTCTTGATCTTTAGACAGACCCTTGATCTTTCAGCTTAAAATCTAATATGTAGCTTGTTTAGTCTTGAGTATAGTCCGCTTAGGCCCTGTTCACCTGTTCCCCTAAGTACAGGTGTGAATGGGATGTGAATATTTTTTATGTTTTGCCAATGTTTGGCAAGTACGTGTAATCGAACTATACAGCCAGCTAGGGCAATATGGTTTAGAGAAAGATTTATAATATTATTATTATTTATATTATTATTCTTATACATTCATTTGAAATTACTGCGATTGCATCAACACCCTTTCATTGATTTTTAAATCAAAATGAACATTGCTTCATTATCCGACTACTGCTCTACACTTCATAATCATCCTGATGTATGTCCAAAAAGTCTTCAAAATGAAGATCACACTATTCGGACATCAATAGCCTACAAAATATTGCTGCTGGTGATAATGAGTTTTAAAGTTCAATACACGCTTGTGAGAGGAAGGCTGTTGTGTGAGCGAGTGAAAGCAGGCGAGAAATCATGTAGCTCACCTTATTGCATGCATTATGACCTCATATTTATATTTATAATATTCACCACCACCACGAGCAGCTGTGTATGCGCTATTTCGAGTTAACACATTGCCGTGGCAAATTGTGACATAGAAGCAAAGTAATCCGTTTAATACGTTTACATGGCAGAATTTGTATTTTGTTTAGTTTGTAGAAAAATTATCCCACCCCTCAAACCAATTACAAACGGTTTGAGCATTCTGATTGAAGTGTTTATATATGGACCATTTTCATTTGGATTTAAACAGATTAAAGTGCTCCATGTAAATGCTCCTATAATGACATGATGGTAACCTATAATCCATTGTCCAGGCTAACGGAGTTATGTACAGTCAGATTGATGTTTTAGACCCGGACTACAGTCTTCCAGCACTTGAAATTGAGAGTTTTCCCACATCTAGCATCAGCTTTAGGCCATGTTTTGCCATCTGGCATCTAATCTTGTGAAGCTCAGGGAGGCTTTCATTTCTGGTGTTCAAACACAAAGTCTTTGCCGTTCAGCTCTGAACACCCTTAGTCCGACTGTATGATAAACGATGGGCTTTATGAGAAGAAATGCAGGAAAATTCAGATTTGTGAGGCAAATTTTAGATCTGTCTGAAATAGCAGCGGAGGAGTCTCTAGGGGTTGTTGCACTCAATGCATCAGTGGTCAGAATCCGCTAAATGTAAGTTGTCCCTTGTGTAAGTAGAGCAGAAGTGCATTTGCAGTGGTGGGCCCTAGACTTTGGAACAGTCTGCCTTTACATGTTAGGAAGGCCCAAACACTTTATGCTTTTAAGTCTAGCTTAAAAACCTATCTTTATAGTCTGACATTTAACACCGCGTAAGAGCTGTTATTTTATCTTACTTTATTTTACTCACTTTTTTATTCTATTTCATAATGTTTTATTATTTTTTATATTATTTTGAACTCATACCTGTCCTGTACAGCACCTGTTGTTCCTAAAAAAAAAAAAACTTTGACTTGACTTGAAAAGTGCCAAGGGGCCCAAGCGGAACCCTGGTTCATTCGGCAGTCTTTGGCCATGCGTCCCGAGGTTCACAGCAGTGCTAAATGTAAAGCACTTATTTTAAAACACTCAAGCTCTTTTGTTGTCTTTGTGATGTTGCCTCCTGAGTTTTCTAACGCTCCTGACATTCTCCTCCTGTAGAGATGATTTGTGGTCTCTGGGATGCAGAAGAAATGAAAGCTAATAGTCCTGTCTTTTATTCTTATTACTCTACAGGACGGATCGTGCCTGCTGTTAGCATTATTTTCACGCACTGTTGGAGTTGTTTTAGCTCCCGGATCCCTAAAGGGAATATGCAAATGAAGCAACAGCGCAGACACGCCCATGAAATTAGTGCTGAGTGTAAATTGCAGAAAACAGTTCCTCCTCTTGCTGTAGAGGAAAAATCAAACATTGTGATATATATATTTTTTTCTGCAATATAAATATATATTGCGATATGAATGCAATTTCAACAGATGGCTTTAATAGCTGTATTTGGAAATAAGTCATTAACTTAGATTGATTAGATTGAATGTGTAAAACTGGCTTGAAAAGCTTACACAGTCACAGATCTTAAAAACAGATGATAAACTTTCACTCTTTAGTGGTTAAACTCTGCAGTGACTCCACAAATCACATGGATTTTGACCTTCTGTGGATGCACACATTGCGATATCGATATATTGTCCAGCTCTAATGCAGCAGACACAGGTCAGGCAGTTTAATGTTTCTCTAAGCCTTTCAATCCTTCCAAGCCTCAAATACTGTAGATATGGAGGAGGGTCAGTCAGATCATGCGTGGACAGATGTCAGTATACTGTTTGCAGCGCCTTTATGTTTGCTGCCCTTATTAGATGGTCTCTGCTGTCTGGAAACTGTAGTTGTTTGTGACAGATGTGTTTGCTTGCTTCTGCAGAGCTATCATCAGACAATGTGAAGTCTGAAACCTGCTTTTACTGCTGCCTGCTGCTGTTTACAGACCATAAAAAAACATTCAAATTGGTTGCTCTTTTAAATGTATGTTTAGGGATCAATCATCACTGTTAGTGTTACTTATAAATGAGTGATTTATCGCAGATGATACTCTACATTCAGTGGTACAAAGTCATTATGAACAATTATGCCAAGACATTAACATTTACATCTTGTGGAGGTCAGGGACAGTAATTTTTGACTGGGCAACTGGGATGGTGGTTCCCATTTTTAAGAAAGGGGGAATGGAGGGTGGTTGAATCTCGGATCCAGCAGGAACAAAGTGGATTTCGTCCAGGCTGTGGAATACGGGACCAGCTCTATACCCTTACTAGGGTGCTCGAGGGTTCATGGGAGCAGCCAGTCCACATGTGTTTTGTGGACTTGGAGAAGGCGTTAGAATGTGTCCCTTGTGGTATTCTGTGGGGGATGCTCTGGGAGTATGGGGTCGGAGGCACTCTTTTAATGGCTGTTCAGTCTCTGTATGAACGTAGCAGGAGTTTGGTTCACATTTCCGGCAATAAGTCAGACTTTTTCCAGTGCATGTTGGATTCCAGCAGGGCTGCCCTTGTCACTAATTCTGTTGGGGTCTGGTTTGTGGACCACAGGATTTCATCTCTGCTATTTGCAGTTGATGTTGTCCTGCTGGCTTCGTCGGACCTGGACCTTCTGCGTGCACAGGGACAAGAGAGTCTTTACCCCAGATGAAGGAGTTCAAGTGTCTTGGGGTTTTGTTCATGAATGAGGGAAGGATGGAACGTGAGATTGACTGATTGATTGTTGATCGGTGCAGCGATAGCAGTAATGCGGTCTATGTACCGGTCCGTTTTGGTAAAGAAGACGCTGAGCTGAAAAGTAAAGCGCTTCATTTGAAGCGGTCAATCTACATTACTACATCTACCTATGGTCATGAACTTTGAATCTTGACCGAAAGAACAAGATCTCGGATACAAGTGGCCGAAATGAGTTTCCTTCGCAGGCTGGCAGGGCTCACCCACAGAGATAGGGTGAGGAGCTGTGTCACCGAGAGGAGCTCGGAGTAGAGCCACTGCTCCTCCACATCGAGAGAAGCCAGCTGAGGTGGCTTGCACATCTGTTTCAGATGCCTCCTGGATGCCTACCGAGGGAGGTGTTCCAGGCTTGTCCCACCGGAAGGAGGCAACTGGGAAGACCCAGGACACACTGGAATCTCTCAGCTGGCCTGGGAATGCCTCGGGATCCCCATGGAGAAGTGTCTGGGGAGAGCCTCCTAAGTCTGCTGCCCCCATGACCCATCCTTGGATAAGCAGAAGAAAATGACATGACATGAACATATTAGTGGTGAGGTTAAAGAGGCTTCCCCAAGTCTGTAAAGCACTTTGAGTGCCTTGAAAAGTGCTATACAAATGTAATGAATTATTGCAGGGTTTGACAGGAGAGAACGATTATTTTTATCTTTTTTTTTTTTTGCCCAATTTTTTTTTGTCATATGTTTAATATTTTGATAAAAATTATTTAATTTTGTCGTATTTATTCGTTTTAGATCTTTTTTTACTGAAAATAATATTATAAAGGAAAATAAACAAAACAAATTTTGTCAATAATCTGTTAAAGGATTAACACAGACAAAGGCCAGTCCTCTGAATTAAATGTGGCTGTGCAAACAGCAATTGAAAATTGGAAGGGAACGAAAGATTTCTCTAGTTTATTTGTTTTATTCAGCAAGGACACATTAGATTAAAAAAAATAGTTTGAAATGAATGTTGTTCTTTTGAGCTGTCTAGTCATTGTAGAATTCTGAAAAGCATCTTATATTGCTGTATTTTTTATTTGCCAAGATTGTAACGTGGAAATGAATAAAATAAAAACCTTAGACTTCAGACACAGAAGATGACGCTCATAATCATAGAGCAGAACATCATAGAGAGCAGTAAACATCCACCTCTCCACCCAGAACACCGTAATTCTCCCAGCACCACCTCTGTTTTCTTTCAAAAATGTTAGCTTCTACTGTCATTTCTCCCTGTTGTGGAAATAAAATGTTTTCTCTTGCGGGCTCTTTGTGACTTGGTTGCATTGAAGCAAATGTTCAATATGGCGCTGCCGAGCTCTGGCCAGACGCCGAACAGACCAAATCACAGTGAGTCAGAGCCTCTGTCGTTCTCTCCAATCTGCCAGAACCAGCGTAACATGGCCTGTTCTGTTCCAAGTCCTTTCAATCCAACAAAGATATCTGTTCAAAAACAAATTCAGCGCACTAAAGGGCAGCAGAATGTCATGGTAATTGGATAAAAAAGAGCAGAATATGATGTTGAAGATCAGTCTTTCTGGAGAGTTAAACAGTTATCGCTTTATTCTGATGGTCTCTTTGTTGACAATAAGTTACTTTGCTACTAAATGCCACGTATTCGTAATTCTTATTAGAGAATGTCTGCTTAATATCTGCTGATTCCGCTTCACCAACTGACTATGAAATTTGCAGGTATAGATTAGGGTTGGGCGGTTCATCCCGCTGTGGCGACCCCAGATTAATAAAGGGACTAAGCCGAAAAGAAAATGAATGAATGAATGAGATTAGGGTTGTCACGATACTGGAATTCGATACCAATCGATACTGAAATTTTAAAAACGTCCATTTCCTGTTAACATTTGTGCGCTGTTGAGCAATATATCGCCAAAAGTATCGTTATCGCGATAATAGTATATGCAATATACTGTAGGTATTGCAGACATGTGGATAAATGTCATTTATTTTATGAATTAGTTGTTTATTTGAACTTGACCAAATCAGATTAGGGTTAGGGTTAGGGTTAGTCCCCAGTAGTTGCTGTTCTGCTATTGGCTAGAGCAGCTGAAAGGCGATTGGGAGTCGAGAAAAGAGAGGAAAATGACAACAGCCAGTCAGAATATCTGCCAAGGTTTTCACTTAATCATAGTGTTTTAAAGACAAAATGTTTGCACCTTGGCAGTTTTTAATCAATATTAGAATGAATTAGATCTGAAACACATATTTTACCCGTTTATTTTAATGTCATTAAATAAATAAATGATTTAAAAACTAGCTAGTAACAATAGCGATTTTCTAGGGAAATGTTATATCGTAAGTAAATACCGTTATTGCAGTACTCAACAGTATTGTATCATGAGAATTAGTTGGCATGTAGTTCCAATGCAACTTAAAATCAACCAAATATCTTAAAGGGTGCATGAAAACTCTTAAGATGTGCTGTGTTGAAGGCGTGCTTTGATCGGAGCTGTGTTTTCTTCAGGTGTTTGTGTGCTGACTCTGGATCAGTCTGAATGACAGCTCTGCTGCAGATTCTGCCTGTGTGAAGCCCAAGCCTTGATGTTTTTGTCAGAGAGTCACAGTTTACAGTGTTGTCGATTCACTTCTGTGTAGGCTTTATCTGTGACGTTTAGCAGTTCTCTGGTAACAGGCCATCCCTCACTTTAAGCAAACGTCTGGCACATACCGTCATGTACTTTACAGTTGCAGGCAATATTATTAGCTCTCCTGTGAAACTGTTATTCTTTTTTTAAATATTTCTCACTTGTGCTGTTTAACTGAAACGATCTGCTTCAGTCGGTCAGCATGTTTTTCACTTTCGCTGCTGGACAGCTTGGAGAGGAGAAGCAGATCTGCTCTGTGTTTTACCTTCCCTGCAGCTGTTTTACCTCAGCATTCCCCTTCAGGATTTCATCATGTATTGAATTGTCTTGAATCAAGTTGCTTGTGTAAAAGGACGTGAGACTAAACAACTCAGGCGGTTGATGCGGCAAATGGAATACATAGTGCTGCTTTTACACATTGTGAAAAATCTTCCACGGCAATGACATCATGTGACTGTGAGTATGAACAAAGTATGAACAGACTCCATGAAACCGAAGTTAAGATTGGGCCTTTTTCCTCCATCTTGACATGCATCCACTTGAAACGCTCCTGAAATGAGAAAAAACGGTGCATGATTTTATCCAATGGGAACTGGATTGGATTGTTGGAAAATGGGTGTTGTTAACAAAATGAAACATGATTGATGAATAGCAGAAACAAAAGAACCTAAAGGACTGATATCCCCACCCTAAAGGACTGATAGCCCCGCCCTAAAGGCATTACATGTGACCAAATATGAAGAAAAGTTGTTTCGAGGGTGGAGGGAAGGTTATGGTGTTTGATTAAAGATTCTGAGGGCTAATTACTTTTTACAAAATAATGACATGCACAGATACATCGTTTATAACAAGAAGATACATTTTGTATTCATTTCAACTTTAAGTCAAGTCATTTCACTTGGCGGCCATCTTTGAAGCGCTTCTCTATAGTTGGTTCATTTAAACGTAAAGATTTAAAGTAGTATGTCGATATATTTCTCGTGTGTGAGGCAAGTATTTAGTGAGATTCCAGCATGTTTGCTGACCCCAGTGTGTTCATAACAATGAAGCTGCAGAAACTATCATAAAAACACACGCCTGTACCGAGCCCCTCCCCCAGAGAATCATCAGTCTACAGCAGTCGATGATTGGCTCCTTTACTAGAAGGCGAGGATTCCTTTGCTAGATCGGCCTTATTAACCGTTACACATTTCCCCATTCAAAACTATACAATTGACACTTCTTGTGTATTCAATAGTCGTTGGTATGAACTCAGGCCTCTCTATGACGTCAATTCCTGTGCCGCCAGCTGCTAATACGGACTGGCTGGAATTGGCTAAAAGACCGGCTGGTCATTGGTCAGGCCAATCATGCAAAAAAAGTGTGAAATTCTGGTCTTGGCATGTCTGATCCCTACATTTCTAATCCTGCCCATTTCTCCAGCATTCAATGTTGTTTTTTAAAGCTGATTGTTTGCTTAACATATCCAGTATACCCAGACCTTAAGGGGCCGTTCACACAGAATGCATTTCTCCTCTCCAATGCGATACTTTTCTATTGTTTTTCAATATAAACATGCGCTTGACGGACATGTGTGACTGTTATGCTCGCATCTTGTGTTTTTTAGACACCATGTCAAGTTAAAAGATCTTCAACTTTCACACGCAGTGGAGCTCATCACCAGAGTTGGGTTACTGTATTCTAATTACATTTTTTGGGGAACGCAGCAATGTAACGAATTACATTTTGAATGTGTGTAATTTGATTACAGTTACTAAGGTCAGTGTAATTGCGTTACTCACGTTACAAATATAGTTTTTGGAAGAAAAAAATTATTCTTTTAAATCCCGTTTTCTGCTGCAACATCAGTTAATAAGCATGCGCTTCTAAATTGCTGGAGAACGCGAGCTGAAATAGCTGCTGTCGAGAGTGGTTGCTTCTTCAAGTGGAAATACAGACAATACTTTGATTTCATTGAGTGTAAAAACAGAAATATTGCTGTGAAATGCGTCTATGTCCAGTCTCTAAAGAACTTTCCACTGCTTTTAACTCGACCAGAAACTTTTTCAAGCACTTGAACAGAAAGCATTCAAGGACAACACTCGTCACCAAGGAGGACACCGGCACCCAAAAACACAGCGGTCCAACTCAGCCTAAACAGGCTAAATTGGATTTTTGTGCAGGA
>CAIGQV010009627.1:2158887-2215335 GCA_903798115.1 Danio jaintianensis
TTAGGCACAGTAATAATCTGTTCAAAGAATGGTAAAAGCTTTCAACGAGCTCTTGAAAGCAGCAGGACTGTGGGTACATGAGCACCACGTTTTTTCAAGTTTATTTCAAAGAGAAATGATCGCACCAGTTGTGTTTCCAGGCACGGTTGCTTCGCGCAAGGAAACGAGAGCGTGCAAGCTACAAACACTCGCGCACATCACATCAGCCCTCGTCAGTGAGCGAGGATCGCCTGTGTCTCAGCGTGCGCGTGATCCTCTCATTCGGTATTCACCTGATTTCTTTTGCTGGCGCGAACAGTTATCAATCGTGCTGCTTCTCGATTCTGAGAGCACATTTGCACGCATATTGACAAACGGTCATAAACAATACAACACAATATTTATTTATAAAGCACATTTAAAAACAACCAAAGTTGACCAAAGTGCTGTACATAGGAGTACTAAAGACAGAGAAGACAATATAAAAGAAGCATTTAACAAATAAAAGCAATAAAACAGTAATCAATGAGTGTTAAAAGTGCGAGAAAATAGGTAGGTCTTTAAAACAGACTTAAACACAGAAATGGAGGGGAAAAGTCTAATGTGAATTGGTAAAATGTTCCAGAGTTTAGGACCAGCAACAGCAAACGCTCGATCACCTCGTTTTTTAAGGCGTGTTCTGGGCACGGTGAGTAAATTAAGGTCATAAGATCTCAATGATCGAGAGGGGGTATATGGACAGAGCAAGTCTGTAAGGTACTGAGGAGCAAGATTATTGACAGCTTGGTAAACAAATAATACAATTTTAAAATCTATTCTGTATTTAATGGGTAACCAGTGAAGTGCAGCTAAAATCGGAGTTACCGACTCATACTTGCGGGTGCCAGAGAGAGTAGTCTAGCAGCCGCATTTTTTACCAGCTGCAGACGAGAGAGAGAAGACTGAGAAATACCAAAATAGAGAGAGTTACAGTAACCCAGACGTGTTGTTATGAAGGCATGAAGCACTGTTTGAAAATTTCTTTGCGATAAAAATGGCTTGACTTTAAACTATTTTTCTGAGGTGGTAAAAGCGGGATTTTACAACAGTACTGATCTGTTTGTCAAATTTTAAGTTTTCATCAAACATAACATCGAGATTTCTTGCACACTGGGTAATATGTGGGGCCAAAGATCCCACATAAACTAACTTTCTAATCTTTAGTGACGAGCCAGCACTAGCAATTTAAAAATTATTTTCAACCAGCCAAAGTGGCTAGTGCCACAGCTGAAATCTACCTGCATTTGGCCGGTTGGTGGGTGTTAATGTCAAGCCCTGATGATATGATACAAAACAACTTTATTGTCAGACTTCGAGCTGAAATATTTCTTGCCTAACAGCATGTTACATACTCTTTACAAACAGACAAGACATGATGCATGTACACAGACAAAACAAATAGCCATTTAAAATTAGCAGCCTCTTGTTCTCCTGTGAAGCTCCTTTGAATTCATATGGGATGTAACAATGCCCTGTGGAGGTGCAAGTGCAAGGTATTGTTCGGTGAAAAGCGTCTCTCTTTCAGAATTTATCATAAACTTTGAAGGTCGCAGCGCAGATAGCACAAAAGAAGCCAATGAATAGCAGCAGCTGAAAAAGATGAAAGCTATGTTATTTCGCAGGCTTAATGGTTGTGTTTACGCTTCATCTGGTGTTTGTGTGGAGCTGTAAGACAGGGGACCAGAGCTAGTCAGTGACTGCAGTCCAGTGTACGAAAGACCGAAGTAAATCTCAAGAGTCACAGGCTTACAAACTGCAGTATAGGGCTGTAATGTTGTAATAAAACAATATCTTTGCAATATTTCGTTTTTTCTGCGACAATGAATACAACTCCACCAAATGACTTAAATTGCTTTATTTGGAAAGAATTCCTAATTTTAGATTGACTGTATGATAATAAATATAAATTTGAAATGTAATAAACAAATCACATGCATATATAAATACCGTAGAGCACATGTGTCTGTGCAACTGCACAGTTTAGGTTTAACCCTAGTTAAACACACCTGATCAAACTAATTGAATCCCACAGGCTTGTTTGAAACCTCTAGGTAAGTGTGTTGAAGCAGGGTTGGAACTAAAATGTGCAGGGCTGCAGCCCTCTAAGAACTTAGTTTGACACCCCTGCCGTAGAGCAAAGATACAAACGAAATGTACCGTTTTCTGGAAAGTCTAATGCTGCATTCACACTAGACGCGGATGAAGCATCAAGGACGAGGGATTTACATGTTAAGTCGATGGAAAGACATGAATAGACATCCTACGGCGCAATACGTGTGAATGAGGCGGCGCAAATAACGTGATACGAGCGCGAGTTGAGTGTTTTGCGCGTTTGACAGGCTTAACGCGCAAATCGCTCGAGTTGAAAAATCTGAACTTCAGCAGACATTCGCGCCGCGTTAGCCAATCAGGAGCTGTGGTTGGTGTCCCGAGAAATCCTCTTGCCGACACCGGACAACAGTTCATCAAACTGGGCTCGGCTCAGTCCGAAGCACCGATGAAAGCCTCCATCATCCAGGTATAGTTTGATGAGCTCACAGAGCTGGGTGCACCTCGGAAAGGATCTAGACACGGTGCCGAATGAATCTACGCTGTTTTCAGACTTTATAAAGCACATAAAGCACAGCTACTGTCTCAATAAAATCCATGTTAGCCATTTAGCAACGAAGCTAGAGTCACCGGGCAGACAGAAACCCAGCCCATGATGCGAATCCGCGTCTATTATGAGGTGAATTTGACTTGTGAATGAAGCGGATTTGATGCGCGAATGAAGCAAGTAAACTCAAAATGTTCACGAGTCTATTTGCACGCAAATAGCGCCATTTATCCGCGCATGCCGTGTCTGGTGTAAACACAGCATAACAGTATTGATTTAATAATTATTCCTAAAGTAACACTGTGTAGTCATTTAAATAACACATTAAATGCAAGTCATTTTTGTTAAAGCTACAAATGTTATAAGTTCTTGTGCCCAATTGCTTTAAAGGCACAGTATATAGTTTTGGCCACTAGAGGGTGTGTATTCACAACAAACAAAAGGCGTAGTTTGATGACGGCATGACTGCATGTAGAATCATGGGAGTTGTGGTCTTTATCATCCTACGGGACGTCTGCGAAAGTCATGTTGATGGATGAATAAAGTCGTGTTTCGACGTGGCTTTGAAGCACTTCAGTGTGCGTGTATCTGTGTTTACACTCTGAACATCGGTGAAGAGTAGTAAACTGATGACCTTTATGACCAATCACAGTCATCTCTGTTGAGCACATGAACACAATGACCAATCAGTGATGTTTAAGAAAATTTTTTAAAATTTCAGTATCTGTACCGAAGTCGATACTTTTGACAACCCTACACTGCAGTGTATTCAATGTTGTGTCCATTTGAGTTCAATTAAAATAGACATGCTTGTTGTGGGACCGAAGGCTCCTGGCCTTGTCCTGAACGTTGGCCTTGAGGAGTCTGGTTTGGTTTGTTGGTCTTAAGGGGTCTCGTATTGATTTCAGTCTGGACTTCAGCTCTAATTGGCGCATTGCTTTGGCATCAAAAACTATTGAACATTTCCACCCTCGCTGCCCAGGAGAGAAGCTCATTTGAAGCACATATCTGTTGCCTGGACCTGGGCACGTTGTCACATTTAGGACCAGGCGTTAAATCGATGTCAATATTTATAGAGAAAAATAAGTCCACAGTATCGATCACAAGTTTTTCAAATCACTTTGTTGTGTTTGTGAAAAGTTGGCCTGTTCTGCATGTCTCTTAGCAGAGTCACTTAAGCAGCATTTTACCATTTCACCTCAGAAAAAAACTGTAAAAAACTTCTGATGCCAAAGCAATGCACCATTTAAAGTTGAATTTCTAAATCAATACAAGACCCCTTAAGACCAACCACCAAACCAGACTCCTCAAGGCCAGCGTTCAGGACCAGACCAGGAGACTTCGGTCCCAGAACAAGGATGTCTATTTAAATTGAGCTCATATGGACACAACATTGAATACACTGCAGTGTAGTTCTTAAACACCATTGATTGGCCAATGTGTTCATGTGCTCAACAAAAATAACTGTGATTGGTTGTGAAGGTCATCGGTTTTACCACTCTTCATCATTGTCCACCTGGGGATACTTTTCCACCTGGGGATACTCATCCCGAGGCCCCCAGAGACTATGCAGTGCCACTAATGCAATCCAAGACCTGTGAAGAGATGATCCCAAGGTTTCCATAATCCCGGACCAGGCCGTATCCTGAGGAGCTGCTGTGGTGGTCATGGAGGAGTGGAGAGCATGAGACTGATTCCTGTGAGACCCCAATGAAAGACGAGTCTTCACTGACGTCCAGCGTTCACCAGCCTCCGGCGCCTAGACTGCAGCTCTGCACAAGACGTTTGGCCATAGGAGAAATGGTCGTGCCCAACTGAGCCTGGTTTCTCTCCAGGTTTTTTTTCCTTCACTTTCGCAAATTGGTGAAGTTTGTTCCTCGCCGTTGTCGCCACTGGCTTGCATGGTTCGGGACCTGTAGAGCTGCGCATCGATGGATTTGCTCTTCAGTGTTTGGACTCTCAGCTGTGAAAATTAAACCACACTGAACTGAGCTGACCTTAAACTCTAAAAACTGAACGGACACCATTCCAATTCACTATAATCTTCTATGTGAAGCTGCTTTGACACAATCTACATTGTAAAAGCGCTATAGAAATAAAGATGAATTGAATTGAATTGTTTGCCGAGTGCAAACACAGATACACTGACACTGGAGTGTTTTAAAGCCACGTCAATCAACTGATCTGACATATGAGTGATATGAGTCGACTAATTTACGTGACTTGCAACATGATTTCAGCAGAAGTCCCTTAAAGACCACAACTCCCATGATTCCACAATCAGTCAAGCCATCATCAAACTACGCATTTTGTTTGTTGTGAATACACACCCTCTAGTGGCCAAAACTACATACTGTGCCTTTAAAGCAATTGGGCACAAGAAATTATAACATTTGTAGCTTTAACAAAAATGACTTGCATTTAATGTGTTATTTATATGACTACACAGTGTTACTTTACATATAAATATTGAATTTCATTTCATTCTTTGGAATCAGTCATTCATTCATTCATTTTCTTTTCGGCTTAGTCCCTTTATTCATCAGGGGTCGCCACAGCGGAATGAACTGCCAACTTATCCAGCATATGTTTTACACAGCGGATAACCTTCCAGCTGCAACCCATCACTGGGAGACACCCATACACTCTCATTCACACACATACACTACGGACAATTTTAGCTTACCCAATTCACCTATACCACATGTTTTTGGACTGTGGGGGAAACCGGAGCACCCGGAGGAAACCCACGCCAACACGGGGAGAACATGCAAACTCCACACAGAAATGCCAACTGACCCAGCTGGAGCTCGAACCAGCGACCTTCTTGCTGTGAGGCGATTGTGCTAGCCACTGCGCCAGTCGATACTGAAATTTTATTCTATGATTCTACAACTAGCTAGCCCAAAAATGTTTCGTTTAACTTGGAAAATGACGAAATTCTGTTGTGAAACTCTAAAAGGCTAATAGGTCATACCTAATCTGCTCCTACATCATCAACTGTATGGCGCAGGTGATTGGTTGCTGCCGTCGCCTCAGCAGCCAATAAGCTTGCTCCTCAGCATTTTAAATGCTCAGTGTTGTTTTACGCTAGGAGCATGCACCGTTATTTTCAAAGACCCTCCTCCACCCAGCTCCACCTGTGTTGAGATCTGCTACAAGGGTTTAGTGTTGTCACGATACTGGAATTCGATAACAATCAGTATTGAAATTTTAAAAAACGTTTCCTGCTGACATATGAGCGCTGTCGAGCACGTTCTTAAACAGCGCTAAATTTTCCATTTATATTCAATAACCCCTATTATGCATTAAAAAGGGTCATATTTTGGTTTTGGGGGTCTCCAATAACAGGCTGATATGCATGCAAGGTCAAAAAACACTTTCATTGTCTTATAATATGCATTTATTTTTACCTAATTATCCCAGTGACTCCCATATATCGTTCAGCGATTCATTTGTTCCCAAACCCCTCCTTAGCGCGATGCTAATCTGCGCTGATTGGACCGATGACAGTCTGTTGCGATTGGTCCAGCGTTCAGCACGAGAGAAATGCCCACCACGGCTTCAACAATATTGAAGTAGCCAGAGTGTATGTGTGAGCATACCTGCCAACACTCTCGTTTTTTCCCGGGAGTCTCCTGTATTTCAGACCCATCTCCCGCCACCCTCCCGTTTTGTAATTTCTCCCGGAAAACTCCCGTAATTTCAACAATGTTTTAACAATGTTGGCAGGTATGTGTGTGAACCCAATGCAGGAATGCATTAAAGCAATGCAGTTAAACACCAGCATATTGCTCTATTCTTAACCATAAGTAAAAACAGTGACACGCATTCAGTATTACTCCACACAGTGGCAAAGCTGAACTATTTTGAAACTTGACCGTCGCACGTGTAGGAAAAGCTGATGGTGGCCATAGCAACGACAAACGGCAGTGGAACGCGAGTTTAGAAACGCATTTAAATCTGTGAACAAAGCGGCACGCGTCGTGTTTTCAACGTGGCTTTAGACGCGATAAGAGAATATAAAGAGTTAACCAGATACAGTACAAGAGGTTACAAGTAACAAAACACAATTAAATACATAATTTGCAAGCTAGAGGAAACAAGGAGGCAACCATTTTAATCGCACTTACTTACGCTTGTGAAATGGAGGAAGAAACTGGTCCATGAACTGTGTACTGTAAATTCCTGTCAAGCTCTGCAAAGTCCCATACATCAATAGTCTTTTCTGATCCTTCCTTTAACAAACGAATCCCCCGTTGTAAGCGTGAAGATTGCTGAAGCACTCGTCAGAAAACACAGCACAAGGTCTGGGCTATAATGCTGAGGTATTTTTGCAAAATTAAACTTCAACCACTGACTCTTCACAGTTTCATATTTGGGTAGGGAAAATAACACTAATTTTCCCTCACACTTCCAATAATATCCAGCTGAGCACAGCGTCTTCGCGACATGATTCAACCGGGGTCTGCTACAGTGTTTTTCTTCCTGCCACTCTGTTTGTGGGCGGGGCCGGAGGTTTCAGTTTTTCCGGGATTGCGCGCAACAAATGGGCGGGGCTTAAGTTCCGTAGCGATGTCACGTCGGCACGGCTAAAGACTCGTTATCAAGACGATTCATTTGAAGCACTATGAGTCGACTCTTTTATAGATGAATCAATAGTTTTAAACACTGCACAGATGTTTTCAGATTTAAGCCTTAGCTGGATATTTCACTTCATTTAGAGCTGTGTTACGCACTACATGGAAGGTCATTTTCAAAAACCCATAATAGGGGCTCTTTAAAGCTGCAAAGATTAGCTGGTCTGTTTATAAGCTGACATACGAGCGATCCGCTGATGAATCGACTGATCTTCACGACTTTAAAACGCTCCAGTGTCCCTGTATCTGTGGTTACACTCAGTAAACAGCGGTGAGTTCGGTGAACTGATGACCTTCACGGCCAATCACAGTCATTTCTGTTGAGCTCGTGAACACAATGGAAAATTTAGCGCTGTTTAAGAACGTGCTCGACAGCGCTCATATGTTAGCACATGTTCTGTGTGGAGTTTGCGTGTTGGAGGTGCTCCGGTTTCCCCCACAAGTCCAAACACATGCGCTATAGGTGAATTGGGTAGGCTAAATTGTCCATAGTGTATGTGTGTGAATGAGTGTGTATGGGTGTTTCCCAGTGATGGGTTGCAGCTGGAAGGGCATCCGCTGCGTAAAACATATGCTGGATAAGTTGGCGGTTCATTTCGCTGTGGCGACCCCAGATTAATAAAGGGACTAAGCCGAAAAGAAAATGAATGAATGAATAGTAATAATTACATGAAATTAAAATCTGTGTGGCACAGTGGGTAGCACAATGGCCTCACAGCAAGAAGGTCGCTGGTTCGAGCCTCGGCTGGGTCAGTTGGCGTTTCTGTGTGGAGTTTGCATGTTCTCCCCATGTTGGCGTGGGTTTCCTCCGGGTGCTCCAGTTTCCCCCACAGTCCAAAGACATGCGCTATAGGTGATTTGGGTAAACTAAATTGTCCGCTGTGTATGTGTGTAAATAAGAGTATGTAGATGTTTCCCAGTGACGGGTTGCAGCTGGAAGGGCATCCGCTGTGTAAAACATATGCTGGATAAGTTGGCGGTTCATTCCACTGTGGCGACCCCAGATTAATAAAGGGACTAAGTCGAAAAGAAAATCAATGGATGAATAATTATTTCACATGTTTTTTTGACATTTCAAAACATTTATTACATTCTTAAAAAATGAAAAACAAAAACTAATATAAAATGTAAACATTGTTAATAAGCGTGGCTTAAGCTGTATTTGTTTATTTATGTATATTTATTTCTTTGTTTATTTATGTTTATTTATTTATGTATATTTATTTATGTTTATTTAATTGTTTATGTATATTTATTTATTTATGTATATTTATTTGTTTATTTTTGTTTATTTATTTATTTATGTATATTTATTTATTTGTTTATTTAATTGTTTATATTTATTTATTTATTTATGTATATTTATTTGTTTATTTTTGTTTATTTATTTATGTTTATTTATTTATTTATTTATGTATATTTATTTATTTATGTATATTTGTTTGTTTATTTTTGTTTATTTATTTATGTTTATTTATTTATTTATTTATGTATATTTATTTATTTATGTTTATTTATTTATTTGTTTATTTATTTATTTGTTTATTTATTTATGTTTATTTATTTATGTTTATTTATTTATTTGTTTGTTTATGTTTATTTATGTATGTATGTATATTTATTTATTTATTTTTTACTGTACTTTCTTACGGTGGCCTGCCTTCCTTTCCCCATTAATGTCATGAATTGAATATTGTTGTCAATATTAAATATGTAAATGTATGATGTGTGTCAGGGTTGTTTCTGTGGTGGTTTATTTTGCTCTTCTGAGCTGTATTGCACAGTTGTGAGTCCCACAAAAAGACCCTTTTTCTGCTCTCTCACAAAGACCCTCACAGTTCAGTATCCCGGACATCATCAGCCAGTGAGCTGTGATCTTCATGTGTGTGTTGATAAGTGGGATCGTTTCTCTGTGAAATGATCCTGCTGGAGCGTTTCTCAGAAATCTTGTTCGTCTTGTCTGTGGTCTGATCTGGAGATGAAGTGTTTCAGGATGAAATCATAATGACAGGCTGCTGGGCTCTGAGAGAGTGTCATTGTTGTGGACTCTCCAGCCGGCACACAGGAAATGGAAAACAGAGGAGTGGAGAAAGATTCCCATCAGAAGGACATCTCAGGATCACACAACTATTGTCTGGACGTTCAGTCACACACACACACACACACACACACACTTGCAACTCCATCATATATGAAGCCTGCTCATTCGGTTATCATCTCACTGCTGGCCTTCAGGAAAACACTTCAGCTTGAGCTCTGACTCTCCACACAACCACCGTACAGACAGATCAGAACCATAACAGATGCTGAAAAACTCTTTTGGGGGTGTTTCAGAAGATTGATCAGTTTGAAAGATCTAATATGACTTACTATCAGTGCTGTTTGTATGTCTTTGTATAATGCATGATTATTAAGAAACCTATTAAGTAACTTATTTATTGAATACGTAATATTAATGTTGCCATGAATAAAGCCTATGATGCTGATAGGCCATTAAAACATAAATATATACACTGTAAACAAAAAGTGGGATGGCATGGTGGCTTAGTGGTTAGCACTGTGGCCTCACAGCAAGAAGGTCACTGGTTCGAGTCCTGGCTGGGTCAGTTAGCATTTCTGTGTGGGGTTTGCATGTTCTCCCCGTGTTGGCGTGGGTTTCCTCCGGGTGCTCGGGTTTCCCCCACAGTCCAAATACATGCGCTATAGGTGAATTGAATAAACTAAATTGGCCGTGGTGTATGAGTGTGTGTGTGTGAATGTGAGAGTGTATGGGTGTTTCCCAGTACTGGGTTGCGGCTGGAAGGGCATCCGCTGCGTAAAACATGCTGAAATAGTTGTGGTTCATTCCGCTGTGGTGACCTCTGATAAATCAGAGTCTAAGCCGAAGGAAAATGAATGAATGAATGTAATAAAAAATTTAAAGACAAAAAGTCAAGACAACAAATATTTGGAGGTTGCTTTAACTTATTTTAAGAAGTTAATCAGGTTTCAACTACAGTTTTTAAGTTATGCTTAATAATTTTTGTCAGTTTGATGTTAGTTGAGTAGACTAGAAAAGTTCATTCATTTTCTTTTCGGCTTAGTCCCTTTATTAATCAGGGGTCGCCACAGCGGAATGAACCGCCAACCTATCCAGCATATGTTTTACAAAGCGGATGCCCTTCCAGCTGCAACCCATCACTGGGAATCACCCACACACTCTCATTCACACACATACACTACGGACAATTTAGCTTACCCAATTCACCTATAGCGCATGTCTTTGGACTTGTGGGGGAAACCGGAGCACCCGGAGGAAACCCACGCCAACATGGGGAGAACATGCAAACTCCACACAGAAATATGCCAACTGACTCAGCCGAGGCTCAAACCAGTGACCTTCTTGCTGTGAGGCGACAGCGCTACCCATTGCATCACAGCGCTGCCCAAAAGTTCATTTAATTCAACTAAAAAAATTTGTCAGCAAGTCTTTTTTTACAGTGTATAAATAAGATGTCAGAGCGTGTACAGTAGCTGGGTTTCCATCACACTGTGTTAATGCTCATGTTGAAGTATCGCATGAGAAACGAGTGATGGAAATACCAAATTTTGTATAAACACTCCTTCATTTGGAAAAACAATCGACTCCTAAAAATGCTTGCTTGAGGTGGTTTTGGACTAACACCAAACATTCCACCCACGCAGGGCCAAAAACTAACTTCTCTGCCAAACTGACAATGGCTGGTGACGTTGGAAAATTTACCAAGATTAAAAAAATAAATAAAACATTTACCAGCCTACTAACTATATTTACAATGTTTTTACTTTATCATTGCTTAACTTTTTAGAAAAACAATCTAAACAAACAGGTTAATGGATTAAACTTTTTTTTTTTTTCCTCTCCAGAGTCTTTGAATGGTAAATGAATTCATTTTATTGACTGAAATCCAGACAGTCAATCCAACAATCTCTCGTTTTCACACCCATTTCTATCAGTCCTCATCCTCTAGACTCATTTTGGTCGCACAATTGCTAAAATAGGGGCGATGCGGTGGCGCAGTGGGTAGCACGTTCGCCTCACAGCAAGAAGGTCGCTGGTTCGAGCCTCGGCTGGGTCAGTTGGCATTTCTGTGTGGAGTTTGCATGTTCTCCCCGTGTTCGCGTGGGTTTCCCCCGGGTGCTCCGGTTTCCCCCACAGTCCAAAGAATTGGTTAAGCTAAATTGACCGTAGTGTATGTGTGTGAATGAGTGTGTATGAATGTTTCCCAGTGATGGGTTGCAGCTGGAAGGGCATCCGCTGCGTAAAACATATGCTGGATAAGTGGGCGGTTCATCCCGCTGTGGCGACCCCAGCTTAATAAAGGGACTAAGCCGAAAAGAAAATGAATGAATGAATGAATTGCTAAAATAGTATGATATGTAAAACAGTTCAACCAGACATGGTTTACTTAATATTTATAATATAATTACATTTTCTGCTTTTTTATTTATTAGAAATTGGTCATTAAAATTCCCTTTACACTGGTTGCCATGTCTGCTTATTTGATATGATTCTATTTTCCTTTATCTGAGGAAGCTGCAGTCTTCTAAAAGAAGCGTTTTCTGCTGTTCTCACTTTAAAGGGGACCTATTACCATACCTGTCAACATTGGGATGTGAAAATTAGGGATCCCACCCACTGCTTTCCTAACTTTGTATGCTCATTTAAGGCAAAAAAAAACAAAAACACCAAGATCGACATGTTTAGATGTTATTATGTGTATATGTCTGTTCAAACACGCACCTAAAACCCAGAGTGTCTACTTTCACTCTGCTTCAAATCGCGTGTACAGAATCCGCTAGCGAATCAGTATGGAGCGCGTCTGACAGTCACGCACCGCTACATGAACTGATTGTTTTGAGGATTGCATAGGAGGGGCATCAACGCCTGTAATGGAAAGGAAGGGAATCGTGCCCTTTTTATAGTTATTTCAAAGTGTTTTCATGCCTAAATAAAATGAAAGCACAGAACAGATTCACATTTAAGAGCAAGAGGCATCGCCTGGTGGTTCGGCGGTATGGGTTGCATATAGGGAGTTGCATATAGGGAGGATCGGCTCTTTAATGTTTATTGCCATCTTTCATAGAAAGATTGAAAAAAACGGGAGAAATACGGGAAAAGCGGGAGGGTTGACAGGTATGCCTATTACGCCCCTTTTAGCAAGATGTTAAATAAGTCTCTGGTGTCTCTAGAGTGTGTGTGTGAAGTTTCAGCTCAAAATACCACACTAATAATGTTTTATAACTCTCAAACTGACCCCCTTTTAGGCTTTGATCCTATTTGGTGACTGTTGCTTTAAATTCAAATGAGAGTGTGCTCTTTTCAAAAGAGGACGGAGCTACTAATGCCTGTGTGTCAGCATCTGCAGTGGCAGATTCAGAACTCTAATAGCGGATGGCTGCTTCTCACTCACGGCTGTTTATGCTAATGAGGGAGAGATAGTCACTAGTGGGCGGGGCTTTCCCCCTGTGATGACACGTACAAAGGGAGAATGTCAATCAAAGTGTTTCTGCAGACTGTTTTTATCAAATGTGATTATAAACAATAGAATTGATTAATTTTGACCATTATAAGCTGCTTATATTCACAGACTGCTGCCACACAACTGTGTTTAAACGTCTTAAAAAAGTGATTTTTGCATAATAGGTCCCCTTTAAGAGCTAATGCATGGTGAATGTCAACTGTTTACTTTCATTGTAGACAAAACAGTGTTTACTAGAATAAACGTGAACTTTTGAGTGTGTATTTGACACAAATATAATATAAATGAGCTTAATTGAGCTCTCGCACGATTGAGATCTCGCAATGAGCTTAGTAGGTTTCTCTCTGTGCGGTCAATTACTGAAAGCGGCAGTCAATTCATTCAAACACGGTCCACGCTGTCCCATATACCAGCGTCCTTTAAAATAATCAGAGAGAAAACGCTTCATCTTTGTGTTTTAACACTTCATCAGACGCGCCATGTGTGTACATTAAGCAAAGCTGTGCATTCGTTAGACATTCGTGTTCACGATTTCAATTCGTTTAATTGCCCAGGCCTATTCAGAGACGAATTTGAGTAGAAACACATTTGTAAGGAGGATGCAGATTCTTTGTGCATTAGAGAATTGATTTGTTGACATATTTATGCATCTGACGAGAGCAAGTTTAGTGCCTCCATGTGGCTTTGACATTTTTCCAGCATTGTTTGCGTGACATTTGAATCCCTTCTAGCACAAACATTTTTTTTTCTCTGTTTAAATAAAAGCATTTATCACAATAAACTCATTTATGAGTCGAACATAAATATCAAGTCAGTAATCGAGTTCTTATTATTCCCTTATTACATGCATCCCTTCCCTGTAAACTAGCCTGACGGCTCTCGGTTCATTTATTGTGAGCTACCAC
This sequence comes from Danio jaintianensis, assembly GCA_903798115.1. NCBI lineage: Eukaryota > Metazoa > Chordata > Actinopteri > Cypriniformes > Danionidae > Danio > Danio jaintianensis. Next base: position 2,172,548 of record CAIGQV010009627.1, read on the forward strand.
ATTCTCACATTCTTTACATCCAGAATGAAGTATCTTTTATTCTCCGCCATTAAACTTATGTGACATTTAGAAACCATTCGAAACTGACGAAGCACAGAGAGATTCTCATGCATCAGTCAGCTCGTCTGACAGCAGCTCGTATCTCTGAAACCCATTATCTCTAACTAGACCCATCCGAGGATCTCTGGCATACTTTTTTTTTCTTTGACAAAGTGCCGATAGGATGTTAGCATGCAAATTGCCATGTTTTGTGAGTGCAGCTCGTGATAACGTCTGAGGACAGTGTGTTTCAGGGAATGTTTTGTATCACAGAAGACACACTTTTTCATTTTATTACACTCTGCAAACAAATGGCAATCAAATCTGCAACATCAAATACTGTAGTTCAGGGGTCTCAAACTCAAATTGGCGGGGGGCCATTTCAGTGACTGACAATTCACAGGAGGGCCGTTTTAACATTCAAGCACAAGAACAAAAGTGGGAACCTGACATAACTGATGCATCTTAGGACAACAGACATGAGGTTTATATTTCAAGCATTACCTGTAACCAGTGATCATGTGAATCAGCGTGAATCAATTGTGAATCAATTATCGTGTCACACATCAGCTGCTGAAATATATCTGTAGTTGTTGTTTGTTTGACCGAGCGTTAGACACACACTCATTCTTCCACAGAGAATACACACTTACGGACATATATTTCAACGTTTAAATCAGCCACAGAATTGAAACGCATGTGTGTTACTCTCAACCGTACACTGAGAGAAAATGAAAGTAAAACTAATCTGAATGCAGTACTATAAATGTAGACTAGGTGGCGGGTCAAAACCACAAGTGGCTAGACGCGACTGCACAATAATGATAGTGGTTCAAATATATATGTTTTGGCGGGCCGAATCTCTTATTTTTGACATCAGCTGCGGGCCGGAGGGAGGAGGAGGGCCGGCCGTAAATGGCCCATGGGCCGGCAGTTTGAGACCCCTGCTGTAGTTATATTAATATTAATATTATAGTAGCATTTTAAGTGACCTTATTCTTCACATACGAGCGGGCGCAACCATTGGAATCACTTCCATTGATTTGATTTTTAGATGTTAAAAACAGCTCGTTCTGCTGCTTCTTGTTGCAAACCGATATTTTCTTATTATATTATTCTACTTTTTATGTATCGTCATGAACACACGTGTTTGTAGAGCGAGTAGTTTGACCGTTTTCTGCCATTCGTTATTCCTGGTCATTTCTCCCATAGGCGACTTAATCGAAAGTTCCAAAACAATTGCAAAAACAAGCGCACTTCCTTATTGCAGAATGAGGTGAATAGACAGGGTTCATGTGGTCCTGGAAAATAGTCATATAATTTTGACAAGATATTTTCCAGGCCTGGAAAAGTTTTGGTAAAATAAATGAACCCAAAAAGTTTTGTAAAAGTCATGGAAGTGTGTTTAACAAATATCCGTGTACTTGAATATATTTGAGATGATAACATTGGGTAAAGGGGCGACACTGTGGCTCAGTGGTTAGCACAGTCACCTCACAGCAAGAAGGTCACTGGTTCGAGTCCTGGGTCAGTTGGCATTTCTGTGTGAAGTTTGCATGTTCTCCCTGTGTTGGCGTGGGTTTCCTCCGGGTGCTCCGGTTTCCCCCACAGTCCAAAGACATGCGCTATAGGGGAATTGAATAAACTAAATTGGCCGTAGTGTATGTGTGTGAATGAGTGTGTATGGGTGTTTCCCAGTACTGGGTTGCGGCTGGAAGGGCATCCACTGTGTAAAACATATGCTGGATAAGTTGGCGGTTCCTTCCACTGTGGCGACCCCTGATGAATAAAGGGACTAAGCTGAAGGAAAATGAATAAATGAAGGAACATTGGGTAAATGTTAAATACACTTCCGCGGTTGGTCTCTACACGAGGCGTTCTCTGCGTGGGGTAAAAAAAGCAACTCGCAGCTTCAGCTTTGCCTCTCTTTCACTCACTTTTACCTTAATTTATGGATGCAGCGATTCTAGATTTTGGCTGTACGATTATAGCCTGAGAAATAATCACGGTTTCACGATTATTATGCGTTCATTAATTTCAAAACAATACTAGTTTAGAAAATCACATGAAAACGCCATACATTTTAAAGTCTAGTCCAAATGTCTAGAAATTCTTAAATCAAGAAGCATTTTCTAGACAAGCAAAACATATGGTCTTATCTTCAGAAATAATGAGTCAAGATTAAGTGAGTTTTTCCTAATTATTTATCAAAATAATCTGCCAATGGGGTTCCTTGTTTTAAGAAAACACTCACTTCATTTTGACATACTATTTCTGAAAAAATAAGACAATATTTTTTGCTCATCTAGAAAATGCTTCTTGTGGTATTTGCACTCTAAACAAGACAAAAAAAGTCATTTTTGCAGTAAAAAAAGCAAGCATCACTACAACTTCTAAAAGTGACCAGATGTGTTTTACTGTTGCATAAGACAAATCATACATTTTAATAACGTAAAAAATACGTAACTAAATAAAAATCACCACTTTGCTGCACTGGTATAGTTTTATCAACCTGAAAACATCAAGAACTCTCAGGAAAAGCAAAAAAACAGAGCGGAGTTTCTGCTTTGCTGTCGTATTTGCTTTCTTAACATGGCTTGCTTGCTCAGATTTCAGTATCTAGACTAAAATTGTTAGAGAGTTTTGGACAAGAAAACCAGCATGTCTCGTCTGCTTGCTTTCAGAGATGCACATTGACATGTACTGGAGCTACACTTTCGGATGTGCTGGAAAAGCACAGGGTGTGCTGATGCAGGCACACAAACAATACTTTTGGATTAACCACATGGGAAAACTAGGTTGCTGTTGGAAGCGGTGTTAGTGAGGCCAACAGGGGGCGCTCAACCTGCGGTCTGTGTGAGTCCTAATGCCCCAATTTAGTTAAGGGGACACTATACTGTCAGTGAGCGCCGTCTTTCGGATGAGCCGTTGAACCGAGGTCCTGACTCTCTGTGGTCATTAAATGGCACTTCTTGTAAAGAGTAGGAGTGTAACCCCGGCATCCTGGCCAAATCCCCTCCATCGGCCCTTACCCATCAAGGCCTCCCAATCATCCCCATCCACTGAATTGGTTCTATCACTGTCTCTCCACTCCCCCTATAGCTGGTGTGTGATGAGCGCACTGGGGCTGCCATCGCATCATCCAAGTGGATGCTGCACACTGGTGGTGGAGTGGAGAGACCCCCCCCCCCCATGATTGTGAAGCACTTTGGGTGTATGGTCATACACAATAAATACATATAAATACTCATTGCATTACATTACATTACATTAAATCGCTCATTTATTGCAAAGCATTACAATATTTTGATAGTTTAGATATATTGCAGCTAGACTACAGCTAAATGCATCTCCATGTGGACAGCGCTGATGAAATGAAAGAACAAAGAGAATGCAATGAGTGGTAAATAATTGGGCTGTAACTGCACACAGAAGTGACAGTTCGTGATGTACCTCAATTTTGAGGCCACGGTTTGATGCGGAGATATGGCACAACAGGAATAAGCATCAAATCCCCAGTGCTTGGCTTTTCTGTTTGTTTTGAACTGGCTGGCGGTGTCTTGTCACAGTCAGCTACAGGACTGAAGAACTTCTTGTGATGCGGACGTACAAAATAGACACAATAATGAAAATAAAACGTTATAATGCCCAACTTTCTCTTAAAACAACAGAAAAAGCAGCATAATTTATGGAATGATTATTGCTAAGAGTGTCATTCTAAAACGGTGGATTCTATTCCTCAGTTTAAGACATGGTTAACTTATCTCACTCAAATATTGCACATGGAAAGAGTCTGGTACGGAGTTATTGGTAACCTTGATAAGTTTTACAATATCTGGCAACCATTCCTTGATCACCTGGACCAATATAATGCCTATTCTGAGCAGCAGTGTTGTGCTTAATATGTTCTCTGCCCTTGTTGACTGCCTCTTTGTGTTTTCATTAAAACCGTTTATATGCCCTGATTGTTATTTTTGATAATATTATTTATTTATTTATTTGTTTACAGCGGGAGAAATAAGTATTGAACACGTCGTGTTTTTTCCTGGGAATAATATTTCCAAAGGAGCTGTTGACATGGGATTGAACCAGATCTTGGTAAAAACACAAACAATACAAACATAAAAATAAAGCAAAACAAAAAAATCTGAAAAATGAGTTCTGTGTAATAACAATGGCTATGTTTACGTGGACATCAGTAATGGAATTATTTGCCTTAATCTGAGTAAGACAATAATATGATGAAGGTGTTTACATGAGTTGCTTTTTGAATATTCCTTTCATGATCCCGTTTTACATGTTATAGCACATAATTCGATTAACGTCATTGCGTCATCGCTCTATCCACGTTTCCTCTGGAGTTTCATGTAATTTCGGGTGTTTCATTCTTAATTTGTGGACTTTAAGTGCAGTTTGGCACTTTCACTTTCATTCAGGAACATTTCATGCATGCCCCCGTGACAAACAAGATATTGGATGTGAGTATGAACTGTTGGAAGAGTGTTGTTTTAATGGGATTTGATATCGCACGCCGTATGGGAAAAAACCTTCAGCATTTCACGATGCAGGTGTCTGTGGTCATTCACTGACTCGGTAGGTCCAGAGAATAGTGTCAAACAGCCGTGTGTGTATGGAATATCCTGTCACAAAATGCGGCGAAAATCCTTCACGACGGTAATAGTTTGATTACGGTGTTTGCATGTCTGTACTGCACTTCAATAATGCCACTAAAATCGGCATACCCCACATGTCTTAATCAGATTTCTATTTAGTTCCATTATGACCTTTATCAGATTAAATTAATCAAAAATCGCTGTTTACATGGTAGACTCTTAATCAGAGTATTGTCTTAATCGTATTAAAATCGTATTATTGGTGTCCATGTAATCGTACTCAATGAATTGACACAAGGAGAAAGTGCTGAACTACTGAAACTTATTAAATACTTTATATAAAGGCTTTTTTGGTGCTGCAGCTTAAAGACGCCTCTCATATGGAGAATGAAGTCACATGCATTTCTCAGGTGTGAGTTTCTCACAGACTTCAACAGAGTGTCAAAATCTTGATGGTTCTGTGGGTCTCGTCTATCAAGTCTGAGCTTTACTTTGTGTTTTCTATTGGATTGGAGTCAGGTGATTGGCCGGGCCGTTCCACAGCTTGATTTTCTTTCTCTGAAAGCATCTGAGAGTTTCCTTGGCTGTGTTTTGGATCATTGTCTTGCTGAAATGTCCACCCTGGCTTCATCTTTATCCTCCTGCTAATGTAGATGTTGAACTGAAGCAGCTGATATTCATTTACACTGAGGAAGGGCAGAGGGTTGCTGAAGAACTACTGAGAGATTTCAGCTGCTGTCTGGGCTTTCACTGCCTGAATACACCTCCCTTTCTTCATGTGTTCAATACTTTTTCCCTTGATCATTTCATTTTATTATGCATAACTTAATTTGTAAACTAATTAGATTTGTTTTCTTTGCATATATGAATTTCTTTGGCTGTTACCAACATCCAGTGAAAGTTTCAAGTGAACGGCACCTTTAGAAATATGTTTTCTGAGAAAAATGGTGACGTGTTCAACACTTATTTTCCCCGCTGTATTTATTTTTGTACTATAATTTTCTTTGTATTATTATGCTTATTTTGTGTATTTTTAAAAAATTGTTGTGTCGTTTGGTAATTATTGAAAAATGTAAAAAACAACTATAGAAAAACATTAATTGCACACAGATTCAGTAAGCTTCAAAGCTGAAATCTCTTCTATTTAAAATTCTAGTACAGTGTCCATCATAACAGCGGCTGTTTAATCTTGTGTGTGTGTACATAGATAAAGGACCAGCCATGAGACTTTTTTTTTTATTAACATTGCTTTTCTATGTAAACGGGGTTGACGGACGAGTTTGACCATTATACACTCGCACATGAGCACCGCGTTTTTATGATGCTGTATCAAGATAAAACCATTTAAATTTTACCTGCAGCAGCGCTCATTAATGTCACTTCACCCAATGGTAAGCACTGTTGCCCCACAGCAAGAACACCGCCAGCTCTGGTCCTCGCTGTGCCGGTTGATGTTTCCGTGCGGAGTTTAAATGTTCTCCCCGTGTCCGTGTGGGTTTCCTCCAGGTTCCCCCAGTTTCCTCCCACCGGTCAAAGATATGCGTCATACATAACAGGCTAAGCCAAACGGTCACTTTGTCTAGTTTCCAGCATCAGTACCTTTCCTTCCCAAAGTAGTTCACCTTAGCCACTTCAGCCGGGGAGTTTTTGAGATCTACCTGAGATCAATCTCCCCTCTCGCCCTGCGAACGGGAGGGAGCCCTGAGCTCGAGGATCCCTTGAGCTCTCTCCGGGGACAGCATGCCAAACAAGCCTATGATAAATCATCAGATAAGGCCCATTCCCAATTCTATTTTTGATAGCCATTGATTTATTCATTTGTTTGTTTAAATTTAGCCCAAAAAATTGTTTGCAACCGTTTACCTTTAAAACAATTAGTAAATCCAATGAATCGGGGTTTTTTTCAGTGCAGTAGAAAAACAACATAAGAGCAAAAAAAGAAAAGAAAAGAATGAAATAAAAGAAAAGGCTGTAAATCAAAAGAGAGCAAACAAAAGATGGGCAGATTCTCCGATGGGATGTAGTTTTTTCAAAGGCAAACTGTGAAGAGCCATTGTCATCGCATAGACAACCTGTTCCTCAGCGCTTCAGACTCTTCCCACACGTTCGCCGCCAACGTTTCATCTCACACACAGCGCTTTCAGAGAGTTTAACAGGAGTTAATGATCTCATTAAGCCGTAATGTCCTCATTAAAGAGGGCTGGATTCAGAAACGTGCCTTTAACCGGCCGCACACCTGAGCGGACTGTCAATTGTGTGCGAGTGCAGGCTAATATGGTGGATTTCCTCCGAGCTTTGAGGCTGAGCTCTATTAGCCATGAAAGATCCTGTTTGCCGCAGACTCTGCCTGACTGACTGGAATTTTAATTCGCCATCCAAGGCTTTTTCGGCAGCAGAGCAGATGTGTTTCTGAGAGATTAAATGAGAAAACAAAGCAGCCAATAGCTATGTTTCCGTCCCAAGATGCGAAATAAAATGATGCGCGGAAACTGGAATATCGCATTAAACTTTTGCAAGTAAAGAAGCGTTCTCATTTAATGAGCTGAAGAGAACAAAATCGTCACTTCCTGATAGACTAGTGTCAAATGGAGTTTCCTGTGGTAGGAGAAGGGTCCGTGTCCGTTTGGTCATTGGATTTTCCTTTTCGAAACGGATATTGAAATAACAAAACGAAAGAGCCGTTTTTTGATTTTCGTTTTCAAAATACAAAAAAATTACATTTTAAATATGAGGCGTTTTTTTCCGTTTTCGTTGCGAAAAACTCATTTGTTGTTGAAGTTTAAGAATGAAGTTTGATTTTCATTTTAAACTACAAATAACAGAACATAAAATCACCAGAAAACAAAAATGAAAAAAGGTGCATTTTTATAGCTATAAGCTATTATTTTTCACTCAATTATGTTGTTATAACACAATATTTTCTTGTATAACACATTTCTTGTATAAGGGCTGGCTATTTATTTATTTATTTAAGAATGTTTTAAAAGAAAACAAACCTTTATTTTGACGTTATGCAACATTTGCGCAGCTTCACTGAACACATTTCTGATTTTTTTTTTTATATTGCTAAAGTCATAGCCCAACACTTCCACTTGACCACAAATCATTAATATTGAGGATGGCGGTAATATTGGACAATCGTTTGGAATTATTGAGCTCATTTCTACGAGTCATTTCAACGTGTTATAGCTTGAATTGAAATAAAAAAACGCAATGAAAAATGTTATTTGGTTTTTGTTTAAAGTGCAAAAACGAAAACATTTTCATTGTTAAAAGTTTCATTGTTGAAATTTAAAAAGAATTTGATTTTCATTTTTAAATTTCGAATAACAAAACATAAAATCACCAAAAATAGCTATGTCATTTCGAGACCGAATACGCCCGAATACACACAGGCTATACGCTATCATTCCCACTGAATTATGTTGCTATAACAAGGCTAAATTCATGTGATAACGGGATTTTGTTCAAACGACATTAAAACAACATAGTTCTTGTATAATGGTCGGCTATTTATTTACCTGAAAGGCGTTCAGCATGCTTCACAAACACGCTGATTAGCATCCCAAACATCTTCAAAAGCAGCGTATCGGACATACAAAAAGCTCGCCGTTGTGTGCGTCTTTACCTCAATTATAGTATTCTGTACATTCCGAGACCGGATACGCCGGATATGGTCGTTAAATAAAAATAACGTTTTTTTGTTTTCTGGCGTTTTTGTTTGTTTGTATTTTGTTTTGTTATTCGAAATTTACAATGAAAATCAAACCATTTTAAAATTTTGCTCATCCGTTTTTAACAACACAAAAGAAAAACGCCTCGCTTACTGAACAAAACGATACATGAAGCAACATTCTTCTTTTTAAATGCATGCGCAGCGGCTATTGGTAGCGCAGGCACTCAAGACAGTTCTGGACTGTGAAACAGGATTAGTTGAATTTACTTGAAATAACTGAGTAAACCTGTTGCTTTTGAAACGATTATTTGACTTTATTTAAAAATGTGAGTAAAAATTGGTTAAAATTTTTAAATAAATAAACTGCATAATTATAAAAAATTAAGTTAAATCGACTTAACAGTTTCAAGTTACAATGGGTTTACTCACTTTTTTAACTAAAGTAAATAAATCACTATGGAGGTAATATTAATAATAATAATATTCATTCATTCATTTTCTTTTTGGCTTAGTCCCTTTATTAATCCGGGGTCGCCACAGCGGAATGAACCGCCAACTTATCCAGCATATGTTTTTTTACGCAGCGGATGCCCTTCCAGCTGCAACCCATCACTGGGAAACATCCACACACACTCATTCACACTCATACACTACGGACAATTTTTAGCCTACCCAATTCACCTATACCACATGTTTTTGGACTTGTGGGGGAAACCGGAGCACCCGGAGGAAACCCACGCGAACACGGGGAGAACATGCAAACTCCACACAGAAACACCAACTGACCCAGCCGAGGCTCGAACCAGCGACCTTCTTGCTGTGAGGCGAACGTGCTACCCACTGCGCCACCGTGACGCCCATAATAATAATAATAATTTAATAATAATACTAAACCACTTTGTTAACAGTTTTACTGAGGGATTTTAGAATAATCAAAACAACTTTTCAGATATTTTATGATATAATGTGCTCGTACTGCTCGCTTGTCCATTAATGCCGTCTCATTTCGCCTATTTCTGTTATCACATGATCTGTCACGTGACTTTTTTGATTTGCATACTGGAATTCATTCAATAAATGTGTTTCCATCGTAGCTTATGCGCATTTTCCTTCATCAAATAAAGCGTTTATCTTACTCGGTTGTGCGCTGACGTTTTTTTTTACACGCGTTTTCACAATTTATTGGCGTCTTGTCATTTCTATTAGCATTTTTATATATGGGCATATCCAAAATGCGCATTACAAATAGGTGGATTGAAGCAGTTGGAGGCTCCTGCTTCATTAGAAGGAATGTCATGGAAGGAAAATCTGTGTTAAGACTTCTGCTGCTGTAACCCCCATGTGCGGCGCTAATATAACCAAATCCCGGTGGATTGTGGGTAAGGTTGTCGAGTGTTCATCTGAGGGCAGATTATGCTTAATGAAAGAAGTCCAGGTTATTTTTTTTTTCTATTGAAGGGTTTTCAGGATGATAGAGTTTGTCTGAGCTACGAAGCGAACATTGACGGCAGAGATCTGTTTAAACACAAACAGGCTCGAGGTCTTGAAACTTATTAGACAGGAATTCATTTACGGCGGCTGCTCTATAGACGGCGGCGGCGATGGCGCTAATGAAAATGCTAAACCCGAGAGCTCGGGCCGCCCGCTCGCTCGCTCAATTTCACACTGTACTTTCTGCTCTGTTTGAGATATGCATTTTTGATTGCTGCACACTTTACTTTTATGATGCCTTGTTTACATGGGATATTGGTCGCCGCTTCTCAAGGACGTTCGACAATGTCTGGGGGGGGGGGATCGAAATTGATATGCTTTACTTTGAGTTTGTTGTATGCATTCATCAGCTCACATTATTCCAAAGGATCAGCAGTGGGTTTTGTCTTTGTATCTTTAATTAAATCTATAGTTCTTCTCTCCACCTCTTGACATCCCTTCTCTTTTTAGTTGGTGTTATGAGTGGATGTAAGAGTTTTCTTTTTGAATATCCAGCTTCGCTTGAAAACAGCTTTTCTTTTGGTTTACCAAAAATGCAAATACTATGTCATACTATCAGTTTTTCCTTGTTTCTGTTTTGTGTTTTTGGTTGACTGCATAGATATATACACTAGATATCGCATACGGACCCTCAGCATGCGTCAATAGCGCCGCCACATTTGTACAGGGCCCCCAGAACAAACATCATTCAACCGCACTAGTCAAGACAGTGTGCCAATGTGAAGATGCTGGACTTTAGCGCTGCTTACGGGTGTAGTAACGAGCAAACAAAGAAAACAAAGCACAAAGGCAGAACATTTCATAGGTGCTCCGGTTTCCCCCACAAGTCCAAAGACATGCGCTATAGGTGAATTGGGTAAGCTAAAATTGTCCGTAGTGTATGTGTGTGAATGAGTGTGTATGAATGTTTCCCAGTGATGGGTTGCAGCTGGAAGGGTATCCGCTGCGTAAAACATATGCTGGATAAGTTGGCGGTTCATTCCGCTGTGGCGACCCCAGATTAATAAAGGGACTAAGCCGAAAAGAAAATTAATGAATAAGAAGGTTCAGATCAAACATCATCATTACCAAAAATAACAAACATAAACAAAACGGGTATAAACTTAGCTTCGGATATAAAGATGATTTCAGATGAAGGCAGGATTGAGGAAGGGAATTGAGTCCGGTATCTAGCGAGTAGATCTGACCATGAGTGAGAGTGAGTCCTTGGTTTATATGGAGGTGAACGAAGATTGAAAACAGGTGCAGGTGGTGAACAGGAAACGGCGGGAAAACTGAACAAAAGGATCACATGATGAAAACACTTAACAGAAGCCTGACATAAATAGACTCAATGATGGGCTACAAATCTGCGGAAATCTGCACGCGCAGATTCCGTGTGGGCCTAGTCATGCTGCAGCATCTCAATTGGATTAAGGTCAGGACTTTAACTAGGCCGCTCCAAAGTCTTCATTTTCTTTTTCCTGAGCCGTTCTGAATGTTTACATGTCTGACGGCAAACACAAACACACGCAGTGTTTCTTTTATAACATCACTGCATGTTTGGGTGCCTTTTTAGTGGCCTAGTCAAAGTCCTGATCTGAATCCAATTGAGATGATATGGCATGATTTTAAAAAGGCAGTTCATGCTTGTAAGCCCTCCAATGTGGCTGAATTACAACAATTCTGCAAAGATAAGTGGGCCAATACGCCTCATGTCATGTCTGGCTCAGCCGTGCAACTTCTTTTTTCCTTTTATTTATTTTCAAACGAAGGCACATGGAGAGAGCGTTCGGGAATCAGTCTTGGAACTTTACTTGGAAGTCACTTTTTTTTTGTTGTTGATTTTTATTTTATTTTATTATTATTTTTTTTTTTTAAAGCTGTGTGAGTGTGAGAGAGTGTGTCTCTGCCCTTGGCTATGTGTTTTTATGCAACAAACACATCATATATTCTCATTGTCTTTTGCTTTGTTCGCAGCTCCTGGAGGGCAGTTTCACCTCGCAGGTCAGCCATGAAGTGGATGGGCTCATCTTCCAGCCTATAGGGGTGAGTCTGACACACACACACACACACACACACACACACACACACACACACACACACACACACACAGAGTGAGAGAGTGAGTGAGTGAGTTTTTGTCTTGGTTCTAGTCCAAATATCTAAAATAGCAAAAAATATTGTCATGTTTTCAGAAATATGTCAAAATTAAGTGAGTTTAAGTGAAACAAGCAAAATAATCTGCCAATAGGGTAAGCAAAATAACCTTATTTCAAAGAATATTCACAAGACGATATTTTTTGCTTGTTTATAAATTCAATTCAAGTCAAGTTTATTTATATAGCGCTTTTCACAATGTAGATTGTGTCAAAGCAGCTTAACATAGTTCTAGTAAAGTCCAGATTTCTGAGTTGAAGTTCAGTTTAGTTTAGTTCAGTGTGGTTCAAATTTCACTGCTGAAAGTTCAAACACCGTAGAGCAAATCCACCGAAGCACAGCTCCACAAGTCCCGATCCGAGCAAGCCAGCGGCGACAGTGGCGAGGGAAAAAAACTTCACCAATTGAGGAAGTGAAGGGAAAAAAAACCTGGAGAGAAACTAGGCTCTTAAAAGCACTTCTTCATTTAAGATTTTTCAGAGTTGGGTGTAACACGTTCCTCAGTAACGCGTTCCTGTATTCTAATTACATTTATTACATTACATTACAACGCAGCAATGTAACGCATTACATTTTGAATGTGTGTAATTTGATTACAGTTACTAAAGTCAGTGTAATTGCGTTACTCACGTTACAAATATAGTTTTTAGGAGAAAAAAATGCTTCTTTTAGATAACGTTTTCTGCTGCAGTCAGCTAATAAGCATGCGCTTTAAAATTGCTGGAGAACGCGAGCTGAAATAGCTGCTGTCGAGAGTGCTTGCTTCTTCAAGTGGAAATACAGACAATACTTTGATTTCATTGAGTGTAAAAACAGAAATATTGCTGTGAAATGCGTCTATGTCCAGTCTCTAAAGAACTTTCCACTGCTTTTAACTCGACCAGAAACTTGTTTAAGCACTTGAACAGAAAGCATTCAAGGACAACACTCGTCACCAAGGAGGACACCGGCGCCCAAAAACACGGCGGTCCAACTCAGCCTAAACAGGCTAAATTGGATTTTTGTGCAGGATCGGGAGTGAAGGTATCTTCTGAATGTGAAGAGAAGTGTAGCTGCTTATGGGGCCGTTCACATATCACGTCTTTTGCTCACGTTTAACTTGCGCACCCAGTTGAAAACCGCGAGTCACTTGACAAGAACTGACCGGTCAGCTTCATACTTTGTATGGAATATACACATTTCGGTAGACTAATAACCTCAGACAAACACAGAACACCAAACACTGCAGGGCTTTTTCATACTATGGATGTCAATGATTACAGGTATCCAGTTTTCCTCATGTCTTCTTTTGTGTTAAAAAAAAGACAAACAGGTTTGGAAGAAGTGAATGATGAGAGAGTTTGAAGTTTTTAAGTCTTTTGAATATGTCAAGCTGCTGTGATCAACCCATTGTGATGTTTCTTGGTGAATATTAAATCACTGAAAGAGCTGCAGTTTATTTAGTATTTTATATGTATATTTGATGTGTTTTAAAAGTAACTTCAAAGTAAAGTCATTAGTAATCTGATTACTTTGTACATGAAGTAATTAGTAATGTAATCAGATTACAATTTTCCAGTAGTAATCAGTCATTTGTAATCTGTTACTTTTTAAAGCAACTTACCCAACACTGAAGATTTTGTAGATATTTTGAAGTGACAGTTCTGCACAGTAATGACCTGCAGTGAGCTCAGGAGTAAATAAGAAGGTTTGTTTTAAGTTCATTCAGGCTTCCTCATAACTGTTTCAATTTATGGCAGCAATAATCCGTGGTTAATGCTGTATTATACGGTGTGTGTGCACAAACGCTGTCAAGCTGTGAGCTAAAATGCTATTGAGGCTCCTGTTGACTCGAATCTATACGTCATGCTTAGACAGGCTTTTAGTTTGGTGTGTAAACAGGACTTTTGCACTAATAACATGCGTGTATGTGTCATATTGTGTTAACCGAAGTAGAGAAATTGGATATATTTACTATAAATTATTGGATATATTTACTATAATATTATACATGTCTTTTGTTGTCTGATTGACAGTTTAGTTTCCCAACCATGTTCCTGAAGGCACACCAACAGTACATTTTCAACCTCTCCCTAATCAAACACACCTGAATCAACTCATCAGAACGTTAGAAGAGACTCCAAAACCTGAAATGAATGAGTCAGATAAGGGAGACGTCCAAAATATGTACTCTTGGTGTGTCTCCAGCAACAGAGTTGGGAAACACTGGTTTACACTGTAAAAAGTAACAAGTTGAGCTTACTTAGATTGTAGTTATGGTTAGTACACCTTACTTGTAGCAAAGCAGTATTCTCAACTAGCCTGCTAGTTCATAGTACTAGACAAAAGCATGGAAACTGATTGCCTCAAATTTAAGAAGCAAATTAGCTCACCAACTTTGAGTAAATATTACTAACTATTACTTTGTGTAGGTAACTTGTTTACTTGTATTGGTTACTAGACAACACAGAGTACTGGTAACTCAATCTGCCGTAAATTTCTCTTGAACTCAGACAGAAAAACTGACACTTGACTAGTTATTCGCCACTCTCTCAAAAATTATGTTGACTTATTTTATGTAAGTGTGTTCCACATAAGAGTTAGGTTGCATTTAAGTAACAATATTTAAGTAAACTTGTGCTAATTACATAGTTAATGCAATTATGATTATGAGTCAAGTCAATTTAACATTCTTGATTTAGTTTTAATGCAAGTTAATTAAGCTCATTTAATTAATTAAGCTCAAAAGGTGTCAAAAATCAAGTTCCATTTTTTTTTTTTTTTAATTTTCCCTTAATCAAGCAACATTTATTCCAGCAAAAGTTACTTGCACAAGATTTAAAGACTACACATATAGCTGACATATAGCTGACCATGCAGTTATTCAAAGCAAGAAAAACGTAGCAGTCAGTACTGAAACAAAAGTACAGCAACTGTTCAACATTACAGAGAAAGCAGAACTCCTGCCTCTTGGTCTTGACATCAAGTTACAGTATTTACAGAAATAGTCTTCTTAGGTTCTGGACTGGGCTGCACGGTGGCGCAGTGGGTAGCACGTTCGCCTCACAGCAAGAAGGTCGCTGGTTCGAGCCTCGGCTGGGTCAGTTGGCGTTTCTGTGTGGAGTTTGCATGTTCTCCCCGTGTTGCACATGCGCTATAGGGGAATTGGGTAAGCTAAATTGTCCGTAGTGTATGTGTGTGAATGAGAGTGTATGGGTGTTTCCCAGTGATGGGTTGCGGCTGGAAGGGCATCCGCTGCGTAAAACATATGCTGGTTCATTCCGCTGTGGCGACCCCAGATTAATGAAGGGAAATGAATCCAAAACCAAAGGAAAATGAATGAATGAATGAAATAAAGTAAAAAATTCACAATAAATGAAAAACTAAAACTAAGTTAAAACTAGTAACAGTCGCTGAAAATAAGAGTTTGCGCTGACAAGAAAATTAGCACCAGAAACCTAAATATTTTTAATATGATAGTTTATGCATGAAAGGCAATTATTAAAGTAATGATGAACATTTTCATGTAATTAGCCTACATTATAAATGTACTGCTGTGTATCTTCAGTTGATAATAGAAAATAGTGATTCGGCACGCAGTTCATAACAGTTTTTCCACACTGTATGTATGTGCAGTGGTGTGAAACAGTGTTTGCCTCCTTAAGGCTGATTTATACTTCTGCGCGCATACGTATGTTCCGGCGCAGCCTTCGGGCGGTCACATACCCCTCGTCGTGGCTGAAGCCGACGTACACCTCTCAAAAAATGTAACTACACGTCGCAACAACACATAGCTCAAGCTCTGTGATTGGTCGGCTTGGTAGCTGTGACGAGCGTGGGCGGTGCTGAGAGCCGCGAACCCAATGGAGCGAGTGTTTACAAGTGTGGAGTCCCGTAAAGGAGCTCCAGATGGAAATTGTTGTTTTGTGTTTACCTTAAGATTAAAGTTGTTGCACCTCCGCCGGTTCCCGCCTCTGAATGAGCGAGTTTAAGCTACTTGTACATTAAGGTAGCATTCAGAAAAAACTAAACACCCATGAAGAAACTCGACACAGAGGAACATAAACACCTACTGCCAGCTAGAAGGTTCAGAAGTGTTATTGCAGAGCAACACAAACGGCACACAGAAGCATAAATGCACAGCTACGCACAAGGCATGTGCCGTGGGTGACGTGGATCACTCGACGCAAAAGTATAAACCAGCCTTTACTGATTACTGATACTGACTTTGGAGTGGCCTAGTCAAAGTCCTGACCTGAATCCAATTGAGATGCTGTGGCATGAACTTAAAAAGGCGGTTCCTGCTAAGATGATTGGGCCAAAATTCCCCTCATGCAAATTATCGAAAATGCTTGATTGCAGTTGTTGCTGCTAAGGGTGACCAAACCAGTTATTAGGTTTAAGGGGCAAACACTTTTTTCACACAGGGCTATTTTGTTTTCCCTTAATAATTTCCAAACTGCATGATGTGTTTACTTGTGTTATCTTTGACTAATATTTAAATTTGTTTGATGATCTGAAACATTAAAGTGTGACAAGCATGCGAAAAAAATTACGAAATCAGTAAGGGGGCAAACACTTTTTCACACCACTGTATATATACAGCATGAACCGCATAAATAAGTACACCCCATATGTGTGTGTGTGTGTGTGTGTGTAAATATATATATGTTTGTTCAGTTTAATGAGTGCGAGTGCATGAATGCAGCATCCCTACTTTGGCATGCAGCAGGCATGTGGCTTTAAAAATGTGTCGAAAAAAACAACTGTTCTGTGCAGAGGACAGAAGCGGGTCCCCGGAGGATAAACACACCACAGATTCTCCACAGGTGTGCCGGATTGAAAGCAAAAGCTTGGCATCAGTGTGCCGTTGACTGATTAGAAACAAAACGCCAGAGAGACGCACTTTCAGTTGCGTCATTAAAGCTGCACAAATCATAGTGGCATAAAAAAATACATTTCCATTTTTCCAATATCGTTCGGTCTTTCAGAAATGCAAGGTAAAGGTCACGCACACTGCATTCCTGCACGACAAGCGATCAATCACGTCAATACGTTTAAAAATGTGTCAAAGCAAGTGTCCTCAAAAGCCCTTTATTCATACAGTGTAATGTATTTTCTCTGCTGACGTTTGTGTCTGCGCTGATATTGATTTTCTTCCCTGTACTGTAATGAGACATTTTGTGTACAGTGATACAGGAGTTTCATACGCTCACACCGACGCTTTAATGTAACCCTCCTGAACTTTGGGAGGTGTGCATTAGCCAGGTCTATTGTAATAATTTCGGTCTTGCATTCAGAGTCACATGCGGCGCTATCCTCATTTCCACATGTCCTCTGGCTGCTCATTTCGGAGGCAAGAATTCCTGTTACGCTGAAACCAGCATAATGTACAAGAATGAAATCTGCAGCTCATTCCACATGACCTTTCCAGAGACAACGAGACGAGCGCTATTGAGGAGAAAAGAGAACGCTTTGTACTTGAACATGCTTGAGGAGAACGTTGTGAAAATCTTTTTTTATCTTCGTTTAATTCTTGTATGCTAATCGGTGTAGGAGTTAGTTTGTTTGAAAGTGACGTGTGGTGAAATTTTTCATTTTTATTAAATGCTCACTTTTTGGAGTTTTGGAGGAGAAAAGACAAATCTGTTTTACTCAAGCAATCTGATAAACAACCATAGGGAACATAAAAATAGGCAAGTAAATAAATCAATTAAAAATGTTTGCACTACTGCCCCACTCAAATCTGGTGTCCCCCAGGGTTCTGTCTTGTCACCTTCGCTCTTCTCCCTCTATTCACTCTCCTTGGAAGCGATTTTGAGAAAGTTTGGGGCATAATTTAATTTCTGTGCAGGTCCGATCTAGCTACAGTTATAACCTGCTGTCCTGCCCAGACAAGGTCAAACCCTGGCTTTCAAACAACTTTTTAACTCTTAATGATTCTAAGATTGAATTTATAATTTCCAGCCCATCTGATAAAGCTGAGTTTCAAGAGTTCACACTTAGCTGATGATTGATTATAAAGCGTGTTTGAGAGCCCTGAGCTCAAAAGATCCTCGAGCCTGGGGCTCCCTCCCGTTTAAAGGGGGAGAGGGGAGTTGGAGCTCAGGTAGGTCTCGAGAACTCCCCTGCTTGTTATGGCTAATGAGTTAGGGATTGCTATGAGAGATAGCTGACTAAGAGTTTGTCTATGATGCCACTTAGGATTAGTCAATTCACTTATGTTGCATGTCTTTGGACGGTGGGAGGAACCCGGGGGAAACCCACGCAAGCACGGGGAGAACGGGTAAACTCCGCACAGAAACGTTGACTGGCCTGGTAAGGACTTAAACCAGTGACATTCTTGCTGTGAGGCAACAGTGCTAACCACTGGGCTGCCGTGCCGCCCTATCTAGGAAAAAGGGAGGAAGAGTAGGGGAGGAAGGGAGGATTCTTCAAGACAAAGATGGCTGAGGTGAGAACACTGGTTATTTATAGTGAGTTAGGATTCATCTGATTGCTGCATCATGTGTTAGCTGATGCGGGACCAGCCGTGATCAATCATAAGCACGTGATCCTCTCGAAATTAGTTTATAAATAAACAGCACTTAATAATTCCTCTTTAGGCACTCTGTCTGGTGTTTAATTCAAGCTGTGTATGCAATCTTGGTGTCCTTTTTTTACAATAAACCTACATCCTTGCCTCAAGTTTTTCCAACTTTGCTCACTTTCCAAAATAATTTTTTTTGCCTGAAAGGTCACGTGAGACAGTTATTAATGCTTTCATAGCCTCACACTTGAATTACTGTAATTCTCTATTTGAGGGCATTTCCAAATCCCAGTTAGGGACTTGAAGTGATCCAGAATGCTGCAGCCCCATTCCTTAAAAAATGGTCACAAATTTGACCATCCTACATTGCCCTCATTGGCTACCAGTCCATTTCAGGATTGGGAGGCTGCATCCAAAATCGCCTACTACTCGAGTAGGTACTACATTTGAATTTACCACACGACCGGTAGACAAGTATGTTCTATACAGTGTGAATGTGAGTAGTATGAATGGAATTGGGACATTCTACATCCACCATTTGTCATTACACATGACCTACTCCAAATCCAGTTGCGTCGCTCCACTCCCATTCATGAAATCTCTTGCGTGGCCTCATGGGATAGCATAGTGTACATTAGATATGCCTTTCAGAATCTCAGAAGTAGTAGGTCATCCAGGTACTTCTCAACTACTGCTTTTTGAATGCTGTCAATTCGGACATACTACTCTGCTCCTATAGTGTTTTTAACATACTATATAGCAGGGAAGTATGCGATTTTGAAGTTTAAAATTATTTTATTTGTATTCAAATGCCTACACAATCTGAATCCTGAAATCAGATCTCCCGCATCCCCATAACCCTCCTAGAAGTCTTAAATCCTATAATATGAATTCCCACTTCAAGGCTAAAACACAGAGTGGACAGCGTCTTTTTGGTCCTCGATTATGGCATGGCTTGTCTGTACAGCCCAGAATGGCCTCACCTCTACCACTTTTTACTTCTCTTTTTAAAAACTCATTTGTTTTCCTACGCTTTCAAAAAGTGTTAACCTGCCGTTTTTCTTATCGGTTTTAATCACCCACCCATGCTACATTGAGCAGCTATTGCTATTTTTATTCTCTGGACCTTCATATATTCATTCATTTTCCTTCGGCTTAATCTCTGATTATTCAGAGGTTGCCACAGCGGAATGAACTACCAACTATTCCGGCATATGTTTTACACAGCAGATGCCCTTCCAACACCCATACAATCTCACATTCACACACACACACACACACTCATTCACTACGGTCAATGTAGTTCATCCAGTTCACCTATAACGCATGTGTTTGGACTGTGGGGGAAACCTTAGCACCCAGAGGAAACCCACGCCAACACGTGGAGAACATACAAACTCCACATAGAAATGCCAACTGGTCCAGCTGGAACTCGAACCAGCGACCTTCTTGCTGTGCAGTGCTAACCACTGAGCCACCGTGCCACCCTCTCTGGACCTTATATTGTTATTATCTGCTTTATATGTACAACACTTTGGTCAGTCACTGCTGTTTTGGAAGTTCTTTCTAAATTTAATAAACTACACTACATGTGACAGAATTCCAGCATTTCTGCATGTAACAGACAAAGGATCACTCAGCTTATTAGTATTGCAGCCTGATGCTTTGCTAAATGTGTTGGTAAGACTGGGATTAGATGCGTCAGGGCAGAGTAAGACATCAATAACACAAAGGCTATTTCATGCTCTACAAAAGGTTCGGTAGCGATTATATAGAGGGCAGAGCAGTCCTGCCTCTGGAAATGCTAAATGACTTTGACACCATGTTGTTGATCAGCCCTGCAGCTGTAGGGGTTTTTTATAGAACAAGCCAATCCGCCATATCCAAATCTCTTTAGCATTTCAAAAAGATGGACCCATTGAATCCTTTCAGAAGCCCCCGTGTGCATTCGCTGATAGCAGAGCGGTGTCACACGTATGTCTTTGATGCTGAACAATGTCCCGTCAATCTGCTCACTGTTAAAAAAATGCAACACTAACACAAATCGATTAAGTTAACTTAACACATTCAAGTGGATTGAACATAAAACAATTAAGTTGTCCCTCAAAAAATCTCCAGAATTGTGTTGTTTCAGCTCATTTTAAATAAGCAGTTTGATCAAGCAGCACTCTTTTTTTTTAGTGTTAGGCTGCAAAAGAGGTATTTAAGGTTTAATATTGTGCAAGAGTTATTTAAGGTTGAAGCAAGCAGTGCAACATGATTGTGGTACATTTACAGTAAACATCGCTTTCATTTCAGTCCTTGCAAGATGGAGTTTAAAAAGTGTCAATGCCACTCACCTGAATGAAGCACAATTTGAAATGAACAGTGTTTCCAAGAGACATGGAGTGATTAAGAAAATGTCTATAATGTGCACGAGTCAGAGAGATGAGAGGGTGTCTTTTCTACAGGTGGTTTGTTAAGCTCACTCACCTGTATAGGACATACTCAGAATTGCATGGGCAGGGGGGAGGGGCTGGATGAGATTTCAGAGGGGGGTAAATTGACTGCAGTTGAGGGCTCTAATAGCCTGTGGGAAGAAGCTGTTGAGTAGTCTAGCCGAGCAGGTTCTAATACTTTGAAACCTTCTTCCTGATGGCAGCAGCTGAAAGAGACTGTGTAAGGGATGAGTAGAGTCTTTCACAATACTGCTAGCTTTGCTGGAGCACGGTGAGAGGAAAATGTCCTGAATGGAGTATAGAGGGGCACCGAGGATCTTTTCGGCTGTGTTCACTGTGCGCTGGAGGGTCTTGCAGTGAGCAGCACTACAGCAACCATACCAGACAGTGATGCAGTTGGTCAGCACGCTCTCAATGGTTCCCCTGTAGAATATGGTGAGGATAGGTGGAGGGAGACTTACCCTTTTCAGCCAGCGGAGAAAGTGTAGGCGTTGTTGTGCCTTCTTGGAAAGGGACGTGGTGTTGGTAGCCCAGGTGAGATCCTCTGTGATGTGCACCCCCAAGAATTTAGTGCTGCTGACTCTCTCGACAGTCGAGCTGTCGATGGTCAGTGGGGGGTGGTTAACGGAGTTTCTCCTGAAGTCCAACACAACCTCATATGTCTTCTCTACATTCCTGTATTTAATCTGTTCGCAGGGTTTAATATTGTTAATATTGTTGTTTATTAAAGTTTGTGTTGAGTTTATGACAGAAACGTTCTCATTTGGCCATCTTCTTTTAAGCTAGGCTTTTTTAAACCATAAGGCATCTTAATGTAATGGCCATTACGTGATTTATGCACGTGATGTATGCAACAGTTTTACATGAGTTTATATTGGTTATGTGGTGGATTTTGCTCTCTCTCTCTCTCTCTCTCTCTCTCTCTCTCTCTCTCTCTCGTTAACATGCTTAAATACTTGTGCTACATGACAATATATAAGCTTTTTTTTTTTGTCCTCGTGTATGAGATTTAAGGTTTGGTACTTCTGAAGTCTGTTCTGAAATGAAAGCGTCAGAGTTGATGTTATTCGCTACGTTTTTTTTAATGACGTGAAACTGGCATTGAAAATCAGATGAAAATCCGATCTACCTGCTTACACTGCAGACACGAGGACACAGATCTGATTCATATCAGATAAATTTTCACATATGAACAAGGCCTGAATCTGATTTGAGTAAATCGGAATCCATATGATTTCTTCCTGCTTACACGTACATGGGCCGAATCCCATCTGTGCCACATCGGAATTGAGTCTCTTGAACCATGCAGTGTAAATGCAGCCTTATGCCCCGTTTCCACTGAGTGGTACGGTATGGTTCGGTACGCTTTTATGGCCGTTTCCACTGTCAAAAGGTACCTAAAAGCGAACCGTACCATACTACTTTTTGGGTACCCTTTGCAAAGGGTACCTAGCACGGCAAACGGGTACCAAAAGGCATAGCTGAAAGCTATTGGTTTACAGAGATACGTCACTCGCTCGTGGAACAAGCCAGAATGAAAACAAAGGAACCGCCATGTTTTAAATACACAGCCGAGACATTACACCGTAATAATATATACAAATAATAACGTGCCATGGTCGACCCGAGCTCAAACAAACCTTGTTGTCGTCTTGATGAACAGCCACAAAGCCAAGAAGAAGAGCATATTCTACCCTGTGCCCCGTAGTTGTTTACAAGCCAAATAACAAACTTCTTCAGCTGATGATAATAACTTGCGTGTGATTATTGAAGTGCTTCTGACATCTGATCCTGTCAGAAATGAACAAACGCGCGAAAAAACAAAGAGAAGCCGGAAAAAACAAAGGAGCAAATGATTTTTTCAGAAAACATGAACAAACTGCCTCCGGTCAGAATATGTACACCATACTGTTTTGCTGTGTTTTAACCTAATTATGCTGTCTCCTTAACCCGAGCTCGGACTACAGGAGTTTTAACCTGATTTATGTCCGGTATATTGATATATGATATATTTTCACCACCCGAGAATCAGAGATGAAAAGAGATTAAATGTTTGTTCAAACTACTTATGTAAAATGAGCTGAAACAACACAATTCTGAAGTTTTTTTGGGGGGACAATTTAATTGATTTATGTTCAATCTACTTAAATGTGTAAAAACTAATAAGTTAACTTAATTCCTTTATGTTGACCCAACACATATCGATAGGATGGAAGCCAGCCTTTTTTACAGTGAATCTTGTCAAAAACCTCGATCGGTAATGTGAGTAATGTGGTAATGTGAGGCGGTTAAAGATCTTTATCCCTAATCTAACCCTAATCTTTAAATCGCAGCCTCCCCGATCATATCAAAACATGTTTGATATTCAGGATTTAAAATTTGGGCTGATCTTGGCTGTGACAATGTGTCTTCAAACCTACTCTGCATCACCAAAGACAAGTGTCAGGGAGAATCACGTCGCTTTAATAAATAGATATAGGCTATATCATTTTTAATAAGCTTGAATTATCCTTTTTTTAATAACCAGATGTAATGTTCTTATACATTTTGCGTGTGTGCGGATATTTATGACACGCGTATAAACCAACATGATT
Organism: Danio jaintianensis; assembly: GCA_903798115.1. Classification (NCBI taxonomy): domain Eukaryota; kingdom Metazoa; phylum Chordata; class Actinopteri; order Cypriniformes; family Danionidae; genus Danio; species Danio jaintianensis. The sequence continues at coordinate 2,196,046 of CAIGQV010009627.1, forward strand.
AAACATTTTAAACTGTGTCTTTAGAAATGATTTATTTTTCTGGGATGGCTTTAGATATATAGAATACAGTTTGTTCAATATAAAATGTAAAATCATAACCTCTCTTTCTTGTTTGTGAGATGATAGTTATGACATGATAGTTGATGATAGTAGGATTTAATAACAAAGAATAAATGCTACAACATTTCGAAATCAGCTAGTGGTTGACAAACATCGTAACAGTACATTTTTAGAGTAATGTTTGTAAATGTGATTTGTAACATTTACTGAAAAATGTCTAGAAAAATATTATGTACACTACCTTACAAAAGTCTTGTCGTGGATCTCAGTTGTAAGAGCAACAAATAATAACTTGACTTCTAGTTGATCATTTGGAAAAGTGGCAGAAGGTCGATTTTTTTCGATGAATCATCTGTTGAACTGCATCCCAATCATCACAAATACTGCAGAAGACCTACTGGAACCCGCATGGACCCAAGATTCTCACAGAAATCAGTCAAGTTTGGTGAAGGAAAAATCATGGTTTGGGGTTAGATTCAGTATGGGGGCGTGCGAGAGATCTGCAGAGTGGATGGCAACATCAACAGCCTGAGGTATCAAGACATTTGTGCTGCCCATTACATTACAAACCACAGGAGAGGGCAAATTCTTCAGCAGGATAGCGCTCCTTCTCATACTTCAGCCTCCACATCAAAGTTCCTGAAAGCAAAGAAGGTCAAGGTGCTCCAGGATTGGCCAGCCCAGTCACCAGACATGAATATTATTGAGCATGTCTGGGGTAAGATGAAGGAGGAGACATTGAAGATGAATCTTGATGAACTCTGGGAGTCCTGCAAGAAGGCTTTCTTTGCCACTCCAGATGACTTTATGAATAAGTGATTTGAGTCATTGCAGATGTATGGATGCAGTCCTCCAAGCTCATGGGAGTCAGACACAATATTCATTCTTTCTCCACTGCACCATGACTTTACATTCTATACTGGACATTATTTCTGTTCAGTGACAAGACTTTTGTCTAAGCAAAGTCAGACCTTACTGTCTTAATTAAATAATTAAAAATCAAGACATGATCATATTTTATTTTGGTCAAATAAGCGTAATCTAGAGGCCTTTGCCTTTCATATAAGCCACTTCTGATACCAAATGATCAACTAGAAGTCAAGTTATTATTTGTTGTTCCTAAAACTTGGATCGGCGACAAGACTTTTGTCAGGTAGTGTACTGTCATCATGGCAAAGATAAAAGAAATCAGTTATTAAATCAGTTATTAGAAATGAGTTATTAATACTATTATGTTTAGAAATGTGTTGAAAAAAATCTTCTCTCCATTAAGCAGATATTGGGGGGAAAAATATACAGGGGGGCTAATAATTCAGGAGGGCTAATAATACTGACTTCAATTGTATATGGTTATATATAGTTATTTTTAGTTGTTTAATTTATTTCTTAAATTCACTTTTAAATAGTAAAAATCTGTCTAAAGACGCATCTATGTGTGCTTTATTTTCTCACTCATACATGTTTCGTTGTCATGCCTGATAATGCGTCAGTATCTTTAAGCAGTTGTGTGCTGTGTGGACATACACTGTCCACAACGTCGCTCAGCAAATAGTGCTCTTATTAAAATCCTATATTGGATATTAAGTGACTCTTCTAGCTCTAGACAGAAGGACGACGAGAGCCAGAGGCCACAAAAGAGCAGAAATTAGTCCCAAACACACTGTCACTTAGTCCTTAACCAGCTGAGAGGCTCTTTATAATGGTGCATCATCTGACTACACTAATGGCCAATCCCATTTCTACCACTTAGCTCTTTCACTTCCCTCTACTTCTCCGTTTTGTTCGTTTTTTTCACGCGAATCGTTCAGGGTTTGCGTTTGGTTTAAACACACGTTTTTCAGGACCACACTACAAATGAAGGGCTATAAGATGTTTTTCTAAATATACCAGCTACAGCAGCAACATGGAAGAAATTACATTAATAGGGCATTCATTTTACTACAAAGAAGTATCTGTTTTATTATACTCAAAAAAAAAAGAAAAAAAAAGCTTTTGCTGCTTGTTCAAACTACTTCTTCAAAAAAGAGTTGAACCAACACAGTTCTTAAGGGTTTTTTTTAACTGCTTAATTGTTTCATGTTCAATCCACTTAAATTTGTAAAAGTGATTAAGTTAATGTAATCGATTTGTGTTTAGACAACATAAAAAAGTTGTGTGAAGCCCTGCAATTTTTTCAGTGTACAATCTTGAAGACGTTTATATTTTACACGGGGTTTCTTAATATGGCTTACATTTCAAAAACCAAATTTTACCAAATTTTAAGCCGAAATATTGTGTTGTGGGCCTTAAATCATTTTAAAAAGGTCTTAATTTTTAATACACACACATATATATATATATAACAATATTGTTTTATTATTTTAATAAATGTATAGGCACATAATATTTGTTTTATTTAATGTTGACTTCATTTAAAATCTTTTTTCACTTCATTTAAAATCTTTTTTAAAATGAGGTCAAGCTTAAATCTGTGCATCAAACATCATTTTCACATCTATGTTCAAAACCAGTTAATATGTTGAACTAGTTTGCAGCAGTGGTTTCCAATACCATTACATTTTTATGAGAAATACACTGTGTTTTGTGTGCAGTGAGTTTCCTATGCACATGTTATTGAGTATGTGCAATAAAACATTTGGACGGAAAGTTGAATCTGCTCACTTGGGTTTGGAAGAGCTTATACCTTTGTGTCTGCATTAAAAAAGGCCAACAGAGTCAATGTTTTTGTGTTTACTTTTAATGGCAATATAAGGCTTCTCATAACAATAGTGTATCTTGAGGGTCTCAACAAGACAGCAGTTTAATTTGCCAGACGCAGACACACAATCTTCCTGCTTTATCTCCATGCTCATAAAAAAAATGATTGTTTTAGTTTCAGCAACTTTTTAGCAGCTCTGTTTACCGACAACTTATTAAATTCTACTATGGAAAGTATTTTTAGGGTATCTGTACAGCCATTTCTTTTTGCGAAGAATGCAATTTTCCTGTTCAATTTTGCACTACAGAAGTGTTTGTAAGCCCCGTTTTATACAAAGACAACTTTCTGTCGTGTTAATCTTAAAGTGTTTGCGACAGGTGAGGTTTTACAGCGGAAAACTACTTTATCTCTTATGCGATACCGCGAGGGACATAATTGTCTGCGCTGTTCATGGTCGTGCATAGATAAATAAACAAAATAATTCCATTGTTAAAAAAAATTATATATTATTTACTCCAAAATAAGGAAAAATGTGTATCTTGTCTGTTGGCCACACATTTCTTTTGGACCTCTGGAAGTGGCACGTTTGTGCTGTCAAAACTAAATCTCTCTCATTATAGCGAATGAAGCTGTCTACTCTAAAACACACACAGAGAGAGAGAGAGAGAATGGAAGAGTGACAGCTGTGTTTGCAGAGAGTTTATAATAACCCCTCCACACACCAACCAATCACACAGCTCTGCCTCTCTTTTGCTATTAATGACATTTTCAGCAAAATGCCAAGGAGTCACTTAGCTTGTAGCTGCTATGCACACAAATACACACAATGGTTTAGGAGGACTCTCCATATGCGTAATTTATTTTATACTATAAAAAAACGCTTATTAAATGGCTTAAACTCACCCCTACACCTAAACTCAACCGTCAGAGGAAACCTGTGGCAAAATTTGAATGTCAAAAGACCCCCTTGAGTATGATTTTTAAGGGTTTTGAGTTATGAGGACATCGGGCATGTCCTCGTAATCCAACTTAATATAGAGAACAACTAGGTCATGTCATAATACAAAATTCTGTCCTCATAAACCACTAAAACCAGTAAACGCACACACACGTTTGTTTTTTGTGAATTGTGGGGACATTCCATAGGTTTTTATTGTTTTCTTTATACTGTAGAAACTGTATTTTCTATCGTCCCACCCCTACGTGACTCCTAAACCCAACCCTCACGGGAAACTGTGTGCAGTTTTACTTTCTAAACAAACTCATTCTGTATTGTTTAAAGCTTTTGCATCAAACATCATTTTCACATCTATGTTCAAAACCAGTTAATATGTTGAACTAGTTTGCAGCAGTGGTTTCCAATACCATTACATTTTTATGAGAAATACACTGGGTTTCATGTGCAGTGAATTTCTTATGCACTTGTTATTGAGTATGTGCAATAAAACATTTGGACGGAAAGTTGAATCTGCTCACTTGGGTTTGGAAGAGCTTAAATCTTTACATGTACATGTTACATATACATGTCCTCGTAATCCAACATAATAGAGAACTAGGTCATACCCATGTCAAAATACAAATTTCTGTCTTTGTAAACAACTAAAACCAGTAAACGCACACACACATGTTTGTTTTTTGTGAATTGTGGGGACATTCCATAGGTTTCCATTGTTTTCTTTATACTGTAGAAACTGTATTTTCTATCGTCCCACCCCTACTCGACTCCTAAACTCAGCCCTCACGGGAAACTGTGTGCAGTTTTACTTTCTAAACAAACTCATTCTGTATTGTTTATTAGCTTTTTGAGAAATGGGGACATCAGCAATGTCCTCATAATTCACCATCTAATTGTAATAGGTTGTTTGCAATCATGTGATTCTAGTGACGTGTGTAATTCAGATGGAGGGCAGGACAGAGGAAAGTCTGTATTTTTATGATTTAGACCATATTTCAAAAAGAGATAAAAACAGAACAGAATCGTCTAATGTTAGGTTTGCCCGCCTCTGTTAACGTTACAGTTGTTTACTTTATTCGGCACACCAGTAAAATATGGATTATTGCAAAACGTGACGGAGAAGTCATTGCAGCAATTGCATGGCAGGTTAAGTTATTCACGTTCTCCTGGATTTTGTGTAGATGTGGTGCTGTTTGTATATGTATGTAAATTAAATACAAAAACATATTAATATTTATAATAATATATTACTAATTCTATATGATTTGTTCGATTTTGTTTGGGTGCAGTACCGTGCATGACCACCAGACAGTTTCAGTTTGTGACCATATAAGGGCGGTGTGGTTTGGGCAATATGAACCATATATTTTTGTGATACTTTTGACGATATTTGTAAAGTGGACATCAATTTCTAAATGGACAGTTTATTAGTGCTGTCACACGGTTACTCGTGTTTTAAACATCTCTACATAAACACAAGGATCTATATGTTTGAGAAAATGTTTATTACCTTTTCCTCCATTTTTCAGTCAGCTTCTTGAACTTTTCCCCTTTATGAGCAATAACCTTTGGAACTCTATTGAAGTTCTTCTCTGTCTCTCTCTCACACAAACACACACACGATTATGTTCCTGCACATCCAACAGGCATCAGCTGATTCAGTGTCTTTGATGTGTGAAAGAAAACACACACACACACACACACACACACACACACACACACACATGTATAGAGACTAACACTGTGCAGACCACAACCGACTTTCATTGAGAGGGAATTTAATTCTTCCATTGTCTTGTTTTATTAGGAGGCTGAAGCATGCATGAAATCTGCTGCGAAGCAATTTTCCATTTTGGCCAACAAGGACTAGGCATGAATAACTCAAACCAAAGCTGTGAATGTTTTTACTCACCTCCATTCTCCAATCCTCCCATTTCGTCAGAGACTCTGCTGTTATTCGTCACATGGGTCTACCAATGGTGTTTGCAGATCACGTGAACTTGCAGAAACACTTCACATAGGGTCAAGGTTACAGCGAGCTCCTAAAATGAACGCTAAAAAAAGAATACAGTAAAATTAGTGTCGTAATGAAAATCCATGAACATGTCCTCATTGTTTGGCTTATGAAAACGGTATATCAGATCAATAACTGGATTACCTGATCAGACATCCAGGCCAGTTCTCCAGTGTGCATAAGGAAATTGCCTGCTGGTAATTGAATATCTTTGACAGAGATAGATGTGCGTAATATCACCTTTTGCCGGTGGCGTTTGAGATCACTCAGGATGGCTCTGCTGGCTTCGTGCTGGCCTGTGACCTGTCGTTTTTCGGCACGCTCTTGTTTTCCAAATCTGCTGTTAGGCACGAGGTCAGGAAAAGATGTGTTTTGTTCTGAAATGTTTCTCTCAAGGTCTGGTCAAGCATATCTCTTAATCGATGCATTATTACTGCTTATTATGCAGCTCTTTTGAATACTTGATTCTGATTGGTCAGTCTGGAGATTCCAAGATATGTTATTCCCAGATAACAACTAATAACACAGGCTCATCTCGGTACTACGAATCATCTTGACCATTAGTGAGTATATTCATACACATTTGTTTTTCTGTCACGCCGCTGCCACAGCCATATCACCCCTGCAGCCCAAGACCGGTTACTCACTGAAGCTAAGCAGGGCTGAGCCTGCTCAGTACCTAGATAGGAGACCACATGAGAAAACTAGGTTGCTGTTGAAAGTGGTGTTAGTGAGGCCAGCAGGGGGCGCTCAACCTGCGGTCTGTGTGAGTCCTAATGCCCCAGTAAAGTGAAGGGGACACTATACTGTCAGTGACCGCCGTCTTTCGGATGAGACGTTAAACCGATGTCCTGACTCTCTGTGGTCATTAAAAATCCCATGGCACTTCTTGTAAAGAGTAGGGGTGTAACCCCGGTGTCCTGGCCAAATTCCCTCCATCGGCCCTTACGATCATGGCCTCGCAATCATCCCCATCCACTGAATTGGCTCTATCTCTGTCTCTCCACTCCCCCTATAGCTGGTGTGTGGTGAGCGCACTGGCGTCGTTGTCTGTGGCTGCCGTCGCATCATCCAAGTGGATGCTGCACACTGGTAGAGGTGTGGAGAGACCTCCTCTCATGATTGTGAAGCACTTTGGGTGTATGACCTTACACGATAAATGTGCTATATAAATACGCATTGCTTACTTACTTCTTAATTGATTGGCGCCATCTTGTGGCTGAATAAATACGTAGATTAGTGAAGGCTCCATTCAGCCATTTTATTTTATTTTATTTGGCAGGGACAGTGTACATTAATTAGCATTGCTGCAAATGCACCAGAATTAGCCAAAAGGATGGACAGGGGTTAAAATTGTCACCCTAAAAACAATACGAAAATTATACAATGAACCAAGCATAACTAAGAAGCACTAAAATGGACATAGTTAAATAGATAATAAATAATAAATAAATAAATAAAATAAATAATAAAATAAATAAAATGTAAATCAGGAAAATAAACTAAAACACCAACATTATGTAAAGGAGATAAGAGTAGTGTTGTCACGATACTGGAATTCGGTACCGATACTGAAATTTTAAAAACGTCCATTTCCCGCGAACATTTGAGCTCTGTTGACTGTGATTGGCCGTGAAGGTCATCAGTTCACCAAACTCACCAATGTTTACTAAGTGTAACCACAGATACAGGGACACTGGAGCATTTTAAAGCTGCGATTCATCAGCAGATCGCTCGTATGTCAGCTTTTAAACAAACCAGCTGATCGACGTGACTTTGAAACACGCCAGTGTCCCTGTATCTGTGGTTACACTCAGTAAACATCGGTGAGTTTGGTGAACTGATGACCTTCACGGCCAATCACAGTCAACAGCGCTCAAATGTTAGCGGGAAATGGACGTTTTAAAAATTTCACTATCGGTGCCGAATTCCAGTATTGTGGCAACCCTAGGTAAGAGTAGATAAAACATGCTTCAACAATTAATTAAAAAGTTAATTAATTAAATAGTTAGTAAATTATTACAGATCATTCACAGGGGCGTCAGCATTGACGCTTTTCATTTACTTTCATTGGAGTGATGTCAAACGTTGCCAAACTGAGTTGTGGGTCGGTCAAGTTGCGTTGTGTCCATTGCTCACTACAGAAATTGAAAAACTTTCAAATTTTCAAGCGCCAATGCAGCCAATCAAATTGCATTATACAATTATAAGTGCAAAAGCTAGCCAATCATGATTGTGCATTCCCAGAGAATAGAGTTATGTCAAAATAAAGGAAAACATATGATCACGCTTGGTAATCAATCACCCAGTGCTTTATGATCGATCTTTATACAGGGTGATTCAAAAAGAATACCACAACTTTGAAAATCTGTATTTAATCAAAGAAACATGATGGAACCTTAATTAATCAATGTGAAGAGTACTTAAAGTTTTTTTTCAGTTGAAAACAAGTTCATAGATGTTCAATATGACCCCCTCCAGACACTCGAGTGACATCAACCCGATACTCAAACTCGTTCCACACTCTCTGTAGCATCTCAGGCGTAACAGTTTGGATAGCTGCAATTATTCCTTCTTTTAGTTCCTCAATGTCAAACTTCAGAGCTTCCTTAAATCGACGACAGAAAGAGCTTAGCTCTTGTTTTCTTCTTTGCAGAGTTCTCAATTTTCAAAGTTGTGGTATTCTTTTTGAATTTCCTTGTATATATATATATATATATATATATATATATATATATAGTATCTTAAACACTTCTACTTCTGTGCTTTCTTGTTTCGTGGTCCAAGCTGGAGGTGATTAGCTGTCCTTGCTATGACGATCACGTCAACGTTACGCTTCAGACACGCCCTCTCATTCGTTAACGCCTTTGCCCCATGTGAAGGCACTATTATTGTTCACTTCCATGGCAAGTAGTTGTGTAATATGCAGGATAATGTACGTCTGGGCGGTTGTTTTTACAGAATAAAGCCCTTCAGTCTTATATAACAACTGCAGATAAACCTGTCCGGCTTTATTCTGTGAGAACAACCATCTAAGGACAATACATTCATTCATTCATTTTCTTTTTGGCTTAGTCTGTTTATTAATCTGGGGTCGCCACAGCGGAATGAACCGCCAACTTATCCAGCATATATTTTACGCAACGGATGCCCTTCCAACTGCAACCCATCACTGGGACATTTCAAAGAACACAAAGCAAGATGGCTGCCAAGGAAGTTATGTCACAGCTTTTAAAATACTGTAGGCCAATCAGGAGCAAGCAGTCAGTCTTAAGTGGCCAATCAGTTGTTTCCTAGGCAGAACTGAGAGACGGATGAGACATGACAACCATAGGGTTGTAACAATTCCATGAAAATAATCGGGATTTTGTGGTGAACTGTTCAATGCACCAATATAAATGTTAAGTAAGGGTTTTTTGCACGACTACTTAAGTGAATAATGTAATTTCCACTATCAAGGAATAATAGTTCTAAAGCAATTTCAGTCAGGGATATGATGGAATGTATCTCCAAACAGGAAAATTACCTCATGATTTACTCTTCCTCATGTGATTTTAAACCTTCTGTTGAACACAAAAGACTGGGACCCATCGACATCCAGAATTGGGGTAACAAAATACTATATGGAAGTCAATGGGTCCCAGCATTCTTCAAAATATCTTCTTTTGTGTTTAACAGAAGAAAGAAACTCAAATGGGTTTTGAACAAGCGAAGGGTGAGTAAATGATGACAGAGTTTTCACTTTTGGGTGAACTGTCCCTTTAAGACATTTCCTTTAAGATTTTGTTTAAATGTTTTTTATCTGATAACATTATTTAAAATACCTGACATGACATAAACTAAAGCAGAACAGTTAATAACGTTAGCAAAGATGAATAAATTAGTGTAGCAGTTGATTTAGCTGCATAACTTAACAGTATACTTTACTTCTTCACAGACAAACTGGTTTTATTCCTTATAATGGAAACATTGATCACAGCAGTTGAATTGAAGAGCAGCATTAATGATCTTAACATTTGTAGGTGTTTTTAATTACAATTTATTTTGTTTTGATGGTGGTACTGCTACTGCGAATAGATGAATTTCCAGTCTTTGAAATCCTGCTAATGCTGCTTTCTACAAAGCCCTGTGCGGAAACGCACCCACGCAGCACTTGTTGTCTTCCAAGGCTGTTTTAGCCTCCTAACAGCCAGTCAGCTCAGACCCTTTTTCATTCTGCTTTCAAAACATAATTACCATAATTATGGCCATTTTTTTTATTCTATTATAATGAAAACGGCTAAAACACTACGATGTTAACACAAGTCTGCAGGACACTGGCCCTCCAGGAACACATTTGCTGACCCCTGCACTAAACCTACACACATTTCTGTCCAGAAAGTTGATTTTGCATGATAGGCGCCCTTTAAATCTTTATATATGAGTGCCACGTGCAGTATGTAGATAACAAGTAACATAGTGTGCCTTGTCAATCCTATTTTAACAAATCAATAATCAGTTCTTAAATCCCAAGACAGATCTTTGAGTCTTTGATCTTGATGTCTTTGATGTTTTCATGCAGTTGATGCATGAATAAAACTTGCTTTGTGTTTTGTTACGTCTGGTAAGAAACCATGTCTCTTCTTTCAAATATTCTGTCTTTTTTCAGTAAATATTTTTTCCCTCCACCTTTGGTCTTCATCCATCCATCCATCCATCCATCCAAATCCACATTAGTATTATTGGACATTCATCCATCCATCCATCCATCCATCCATCCATCCATCCAAATCCACATTAGTATTATTGGACATTCATTCATCCATCCATCCATCCATCTATCCATCCATCCATCCATTATTAAATAATAATTATTATTCTGTCCCAACCAATTGTCCCAGTAGCGTAAGAACAGCAGAAAGCAGTTTGGGTAATTTAAGTGACTTTACTGGTGATTGTTCTCCTCAATGTCTTTCTTTTTTTGTAAAGCTACAACAAAGAGGGGAAAGTATGTCCATATTCACATTTACTTTAACAAGTTCAACTCAACTAGCAGTATAATTTTACTGATGTACACAGTTTTTATGCAAATCTTAATAAGCAGATGAGGAAAATCTATTAAATGAGACCATTTGAATCGAATATTAGCAAAATGATCATATTTGTTACACCACCAGCATGACGTGTGAGCCATGAAGAAGTGTTTGTACAACAAAACTACAAGTGGAATAAAACTGATAATAATCAAACGAGCCTTGAATATTTACAAAAATAGAGCTTTAGTAAAAATACACACTTACGGACATATATTTCAACGTTTAAATCAGCCACAGAATTGAAATGCATGTGTGTTACTCTCAACCGTACACTGAGAGAAAATGAAAGTAAAACTAATCTGAATGCAGTACTATAAATGTAGACTAGGTGGCGGGTCAAAACCACAAGTGGCTAGACGCGACTGCACAACAATGATAGTGGTTCAAATATATATGTTTTGGCGGGCCGAATCTTGTTAAATTTTTGGCGTCAGTTGTGGGCCGGAGGGAGGAGGAGGGCGGGCCGTAAATGGCCCGCGGGCAGGCAGTTTGAGACCCCTGAGTGAGAACCTCAGGTTTTTGGAACCAAGTGGACTCGTGAAGACCTCTACTGTACCTCCAGGAGCATTGAATTGAACATCCCTGGTTTCAGTTGTGCTCTTTTCGGAGGATCATTCTGTCCTGTCATTTTTTACACCAGACTCTGTGTGTTTATAGGACCAGAAGGAGACACTGTCAGGCCGTCCTAACCTGCTGTGATGCAATAATGTGACAAGTGATAAAAGCTCTTTCATGTTAAATCAGAGTTTTTTGTCGTAACAGGCTGCGGCGAGGAACAGGACATTTTGTGCAGGCACTGTTTGACTCAGGCACTGTTGGACTCTGCATAACTAGTTGTACATATCAGCTGCGTTCTCATTGGCTGTGATTGTATCAAATCATCCAGCATTTGGTCTTCCAGTGATGATTAGAACCAAGATAGGGCGTGATTTTTCAGACGTTTCCATCTCCGAGACAGATGGTGGGATTATTCTAGATAGTCTCCCGCACTCCTTCGCATTCGTCCATGTCCAGTCTTTTAATTATCCGAAGCAAGTGGAAGAGCTTTTGTGTAAACAAAGAGTTTGCGGTTGTTGAAAGCATGCTAACAGCTACCTTACGCATTAGGCAGAAGTGAAAAGCTCCAGGTAAACAGGTTAGTCTGGCATGAAGGAATGTTAACAGGGTCGCGCTTGTTTCCATGGCGATGCCTCAGGTTTGTGTTGCGCTCTTGATTGATTTTCACCCCTGCATTCACTGCGTTTGACTCCATCAAGGACTAACATGGCTCTGCTTTTGAGATCTTTGTGTGTCAGCCACATGACTGAATAACTCAATGAGTTGATTTGATTAAGGAACACGCAGTCTAACTGGCTTTCAAAATGTTTTGACAAGCCATAAGAAGATGTGCGGCGGTGGCAGTCCGACCTTGGTCTGTCGTGCCTGAATACAATACAGCGTTCAAATGCAAAAACCTTCAGGCATTTGAGCCGCAGCAGTAACTCAATCCCCATAAAAGCCTTATTGTTTCAGATGCCTTTCACAAATTTTCAGGCCCGACAATCCTCGGCATACCTCGAGTGCTTTCAAAATAATTCTTTTGATTTACCTTCCACGTTCATCCTTGACTTTTTGTGCTGGAAAAGTTTTGAAAGTTCTTAAAATATATCCTCAGATTGACCCCTCTCTAAGCACACTCTTTTTTTTTTTTACCTCCAACAATTAGACATATACATCAATGGGATGCATTTCCAGAAAGGTGTTTGCTCAGTTTCTATGTATGACTGTGTCTCTTGTGTGTTCAGATGGTGTTAGATTTTATCAGTCCACCTCGAACGACCCCAAACGATGACTCTCTTTCTAAACTTACTCTAGCAAAGAGTAAAGTCAGAGTTATACCTTGAAAAATGAAGAAAAAACACATCAGTTGTTCATTAGAACTTTTTATCGGGTGAGGAACATTATAGATTAACTTTGCTGACATTGATTACAATATAGGCGGCACGGTGGCTAAGTGGTTACCACTGTCGCCTCACAGCAAAAAGGTCGCTGGTTCAAGTCTTGGCTGGGTCAGTTGTTTAAATGGAATTTTTGATACCGCACACCATATGGGAGAAAAAAACCCTCAGCATTTCTTGGTAGATGCAGAGACTTGGTAGGTGCAGAGAATAACGTCAAACAGCCATGTGTGTATAGACTATCCTGTCTCAAAATGTGGCGAAAATACTACACGATGGTAATAGTTTGATTACGGTGTTTACATGTTTACATTCGGTGAGCAGCATTTACAGCGGATCTTTCAGTCCATAATATTGTAGTGATATTAACGTACTGTAAACTTAGTAACTAAATCATTTTGACTAACGATACTAACTAACTTTGCCATCTGAATAAACATAAACAAAGAACATTGATCACACACTTACCACATCTGTAGAGACAGGACAATCAACACCAACTGGAACCGCGTCTTTTTTAAAAGGAGACGAGCGGCAAATCCGGATTTCACCACTGCACTCTCATAGCAAGGAAATGTAATCAAAACCTTCGTTGCGGCACATTTATAAACGCAACACTTACGACCCATGTCTCCGAATAATTTTTCTTCTTCCACTTGTTTTAATTACGAAGCTGCATCATGCATATTAATGAAGTTGCACCTCGTTCACAATAGAGCGCGCTGATTGGAACCAAGTCTTTCTCATAAATTAATGATGAAAACTCAATGACGTCACTTTGTACCGGCCGGTACAGACAGCCAATCTCCACGCCGGAATTTACACAAGGATCTCATGGCCGTGACGTAGCTTCAAATTTTCTTTTCAAACCGGAAGAACAAATTTGCTCAAAATAACGCAACTACAACCAATTTTCACTGTTTTTGTGAAATATATGTGTCCTAATAGTGTTTTTAGCAACGTGGGACATACATATGACTGTCAGCATCTCAAAAAATGTGTTTTGGTGTTTCGTGACCCTTTAAAAAACCTCTTTAGCGTGCATGTTTTGAATAAAGAGACATGTCAGCCCTCATTTCCGAATGGTGTTTAGCATTTGTTCTGAGGTTAATTACTGTTAATAACTGTCATAATATCAATGAAATAACTATTATATGTAAATTATGTAATAATTATGTAAATAAACAGTAATAACAGTGGTGTGCACAACTTCATGTGGAGAGCCCAGCATCAAAGCTGTCACCTTGTGGTGTGTTGATGGTGTAGCTCGCAAGTGTACTCCGTGAGCACGTCATCACTTCCTCTTTCATCTTTTCACCTCATGCTGAGACTCTGGAGTGGGCTGAGCACAGCTATTAGGATTTGTTTTTTGCTGACAGCATTTCTGAAACTCGTACGATAGTGACTTTACCTTGGAGAAGTATTGTGCTGTCTGACACATTAATTCTCTGTTCTGGGCAAGCATTGTTTTGTTCCGAAGCTCCCACTGCAGACCTGAAAATATATGCATGCAGAAGAAGACAATAAATAAATAGGGGTGGGACGCTTCACAAAATTGCCGGTTTGCTTTGTATCATTGTCATGTGGTCGCCGTTTTCGGTTTGATTCGTTTTGCATAGTAAAAAAAAATTATTATATCACTTAAATACCATTTAGATATACTGGTCCCTCGCTATAACACGGTTCACCTTCCACGGCCTCGCAGTTTCGCTGATTTTTTGTGCAACTTGACTTGTTTTTTGGGGGGTTTTTTACAGCACATTGTGTTCTGCGTCCTGATTGGCTGTAGACCATTGTCAATCAATCTCCTCCGTGTCTCCTGTACAGTACAGAATGCGTTCAGCTTGCCAAATTATCAAAACTGTTCGATCGCTAGCAGTGTGAGTCCCAACAAGGATGCAAAAAGGGTTGTAAAGGTCTTTGCACACTGAAGTCCGAAATTTTCGTATGCGTTCTTTTCGTATTCATATGCGAAAAATTCGTTACGTAAACAAACCTTGCACACCGAGTCCCATGCGTATTAACTAATCAATTACGAAAAAACGCAAAACATTTCGGAATCAGTTCAAGCAGTGATACTTTGTTCTCCTCTCTTCTCCAAAGTAGAAACAGAAAGAGGAATAGGCTGCATATTGTGCTCATCCAATACTGCATAGAGAGGAAGGAGAGTTCAGCTCATCATCAAAGAGCTGCGCTGCTATGATTATCCCCAAATGCAAAGTTTATTTCAGGAAATCAGTGGTATTTTGATACATTGCTTGTGATACTTCACACATTCACGTACGTAAACACATCCTGAACAGAGACTGGCAGTACCTACAGACATTATAATAGATGGCGGCCGCGTTGACGTGTCGAAGCAACGGACCGAAAGTGGACCATGCTTTTTATTATAATGTCTATGGGCAGTACGTTAAATGTATGGACACACACACACACCAAGCAGCAGCAGGGCAGAGGCGCGCCAGTCACTGAATCCAGCATAGGGGTTCTCAACTGTCTCAACCGAATTTATTTTCTATCGTGCGAAAATTACGGACGAAAATTTCAGATTCAGTGTGCAATAACCTTCACTGTCCGCAGCAAGACCATTGTAAAGGGGGTTGCACACCGTATGCGCCGCGCCACTACGTGCCACACAGCGCCATGCAAGCATAGGTTTCTATTAGGGTACACACACCGGCGCCGCAAGTCAGCGGCTGTCAGCAGTGCCCAGCTACGACTCAGGACACTGTTCATATTTCTGCCGCGCCACAGAGCGCCATCTGAATAATTTCAGTTTAAATAACATGTGAATGTGCGCGTCCGGTGTGTGTTACTTCCAACTGTCATGTGCGCGGCGCATCCGGTGTGTGACCCTCTTAAGGATGGAGTCTGCTTTCGCTTTGTGGATCAGTGACTGCAGGATAAAGAACATTACGCTGGATGCCAACATTATCCACACACAAGCTAAAAAGCTTCATGAACCTTTTGCTGACAGCGATGAATGTTTGCGCTTGACAACAGGTTTTGATCTTTGCTTTCATTCTATAACACTGGACTTACTTTTCTAGGAAAGTTTGAACTTTGAGAGTGTTTCAACAAGAGGGAAAAGTGTGAAAATGTTAATGCCGGTCTGAGAAAAGTGTATAAAGTGTGCAGTGAGGGGTTTTACAGCCTTAAAACATCGAGAATAATTGTAAAAAATAAAGCTGACTACTTAGTGGATTTCACCTATCGCAGGTTAGTTTTAGAACGTAACTCCTACGATTAACGAGGGACCACTGTACCATACATCAACATAAAACGTGTTATAATCTACCATTTACAGAAGTTGTTCTCATGCCTATGTGCTCTAATTTTAGTCTTAGGGTTTTAATTTTGTCTTTTGTTATTGATTAATGGTAATCAAAAACACTCCAAATACTTGCTCCCCCGTCAAATGATTAAACCGAACTATGACAAGAATACCGAAAAGTTCTTTTTTTTTATCATGAACCGTCCCGTCCCTAAAAACTACTGTGCTATATCTGCATTTCTAGCCGGGTACTCTGTTTCCCTGGGACAAAAGCTCTCATGCTCTTCTCAAAATCAAAGAGTTGTGGGCAAAATGTTCAGGTCTAGGGTTAGGATGTCGAGGACGCAGCTGCTCAGCTAGTTTGGACACAGAACAAGAGTGTCCACAGCTGTTGTGGACACACCTGAGTGTGTCACTGCATCCCAAACGACTAAAAATAATACAAAACGATATAACTAAAGCAATGTCCACTGTGCTGAGCGAGAGCGCTTCTCTTCCTGTTAAACTGAACAGTCGCATCATCGATGACGTAAGCGTGCTCCAGCGCGGAAGGTAAAGATGCAGTGTGAGTGCAGGCCGTCGGGGGAGAGGGGAGGGGGCACAATCGCACTTTGGCACGGTTCAAGGCAACCTTGTGAGTACACCCTTAGTGTGTGTGTGCGTGCGCAGGTTATAACTGAAGATCGAATTACAACCCCTGCACATTTATTTCACCGCATGTCCCTTTTTAAACTTATGAAGATGTTCAAATATTTGCTGTTGATCATAGTTTGACCATGCTTTGCATAATTCATAATCTCTTTAGTCTTTTCATTTCATAACCCCACTTTCCTTTGATTTCAAACACAAGACGTTTTCCCCATTTTATTACCTTTAGCTATTTACAATATTTCCAAGGCATCGGCTGTGGTTTCCCTGCAGCAGGAAAGCGTTCTGCGACACCTCCATAACTCACACAAAGCTGGGTTTTATGCACGACAAGCATCATTTCATTCTTCTGCAAACTAACAGCGTATCGGCTTCTCCATCGACTGCCACAGCACGAAGGGTTTGATGCACAATAGCTCAGGTGCTGCCAGTCATACTGGTCCAATAAATCATGCCGTGAAGTCCTAGATGTGTTAACACCTGGGGATTCCACATCCTTTTTTAGACGCATGTGTCATGTTAGTGGGACCGACAGATTGGGAATAGCATGTTGAAAGCCATAGTCCTGCTTTCCGGTTGTAGAATTTTAACCTGGTCCTTAATCCTTAAGGGTCAGAGGTGATTTTTGGGGCTGTGTTATAGTTCATTTTCTGATGCGTTTCAGATTGGACTGAAAATAAAAAAGCACATTTTATTCATTCATTCATTTTCCTTCGGCTTAGTCCCTTTATTCATCTGGGGTCGTCACAGCGGAATGAACCGCCAACTTATCCAGCATATGTTTTACACAGTGGATGCCCTTTCAGTTGCAACCCAGTACTGGGAAACACCCATACACTCTCATTCACACTCATACACTATGGACAATTTAGTTCAAATTCACCTATAGCGGATGTGTTTGGACTGTGGGGGAAACCGGAGCACCCGGAGGAAACCCACGCCAACACGTGGAGAACATGCAAACTCCACACAGAAACCCCAACTGACCCAGCCGAGACTTGAACCAGCGAACTTCTTGCTGTGAGGCGACAGTGCTAACCACTGAGCCACCCTTTCGCCCCTTCACACTTTATTTTAATGTTCAATTCACACTATTAACAAAGCATTAACTAAGACTTTTAGCTTAATAAACTACTTATTAGCTGTGTATTAATAGTTAATAAGGTGTAAGTTGGGTTTAGGTTTGGATAGTGGGTAGGACAAGGGATGTAAAATAAGTTCATACTTTATAAGTGATAATAAACAGTTAATATCTTAATAATAGGCAGGTATTATTAAGCCAGTAGTAAATTTTGTCAATTGTTACTTAAACTAAAGTGTTACCTTTTTATCTTAATTTTACTAAAAACAAAACACTTTGTTTTTATTGTGGGTCCACACAAGTGAAAATAAACACGTCACAGTTTCTAAAGATGTACAACACTTGTATGTTATATATTAAGAGAATATAATGAGCGTATAAAGAGTATTTTTACTTTTTTTTTTTTTTGCACTGACTTCATCTGTGATTAAAGTAGTCCTAAGAAGATTCGTGTTTCTCGCTTTGAGCTATTGGCCATGGGGGAAAGTGAATTACTTTTACTATTTGTATAAACACAAACAATTTGTTTTCCTACTATGGAGGTCAATGGTTACAGGTTTGCAACATTCTTCAAAATATCTTCTCTTGCGTTCAACGGAATTAAGAAACTAATAAATGTTTGGAACTACTTGAGGGACATGAAGTGGTGAGGAGATGTTCATTTTTGGGTGAACTGTCTCTTTAAGAGAGAGGCAAATAGAGTGTGATACAAGCATAAACAGTTAATTACATGAGATCCATCCTCAAATCTCAGAGACTTTTAATTTCCTTTGAAACCAGATTTGATCAAATGCTTTTTACAAGATGTCGTATAGGTCACACAGTGATTTTCTTTGCTTAGATGAAGAAATCCTCCCTTTACATCATATTTTATAGCACTGTCCTGTTTTTAATTCAAATAGAATGCTCTGTTTTTAATGAAGGACACTCACTTCAGGGAATTGTTTAATATGATTTCACCTAATAATATTTTTTATCATATGTTAAATTGAAATGATATGAAATGGCGTCATTTTAATTCCTCTATTTTTCCAGTAGATTTTTTAGTTTGTATTTATGTAACTTACTTAATATGTTTTTATCATGACAAAATGCTGAAAACCTGTAACCATTGACTTCCATAGTATTTGTTTTTCCCACTAAGGGAGTCAATGGTTACCGATTTCTAAACATTTTCAAAATATCTTCTTGTTATTGTTGCTGTTGTTGTTGAACACAGAAAAATATATTTTGAAAAAATGCTGAAAACCTGTAACCATTGACTTCCATAGTATTCATTTTTCCTACTAAGGAAGTCAATGGCTACATATTTCTAACATTTTTTTAAATTATCTTGTTGTTGTTGTTGTTGTTGTTGTTGAACACAAAAAAAGATATTTTGGAAAATGCTGAAAACCTGTAACCATTGACTTCCTTAGTAAGAAAAATGAATACTATGGAAGTCAATGGTTATCGATTTCTAACATTTTTCAAAATATCTTGGTGTTGTTGTTGTTGTTGTTGTTGTTGTTGTTGTTGTTGTTGTTGTTGTTGTTGTTGTTGTTG
>CAIGQV010009627.1:2241486-2274358 GCA_903798115.1 Danio jaintianensis
CATCCTGTGTGTATTCAGCAATGTGTAAGCGTTTGGATCTGCATAGGAGCATAACTAACGTGCTCTGTGCTGGACTTTAGAGCAGTTTTCAGTTGGTCAACGGCGCGGTCCATTTCAGTTTCTCAAAATAGCAACGCGCCAACAATGCATCTTAACACACCTCCTTTTCAGACCGGCACACCAATTAGTCCAGAAAGTGGCGCAAATGGATTTGCTATTTAAACAACGTGGCGCAAAACGTGAAAATTACTGTTGCGCTGGTCTGAAAATAGCAACAAATCGCGCCAAACATGTCTTGCGCCTTATTGCGCCGGGTGTATGATAGGGCCCATTATGTCAATATTGACCCAAGCTGCAAAAAAGTTCATTTTAAGGGGACCTATTATGCCCCTTTTACAAGATGTAAAATAAGTTTCTGATGTCTGTAGAGTGTGTGTGTGTGTGTGTGTGTGTGTGCGTGCGTGCGAAGATTCAGCTCAAAATACCACACAAAAAATGTTTTATAACTCTCTGAAACTGACCCTTTTAGGCTTTGATCCAAATTGTGGTGTTATGGTGACTGTCACTTTAAATTCAAATGAGATTGTGCTCTTTTCAAAAGAGGGCAGAGCTACAAATGCCTGTGTGTCAGCATAGCGGCAGATTCAAAACAGGACTAATGTTATCTCTCTTAAAATGTGAAATGACATTATCTTCAGCAGGTACTCTTATGGCAGATGGCTGCTTCTCACTTAGGGCTGTTCATGCTAATGAGGGAGAGATGGTCACTAGTGGGCGGGGCTTCCCCCCTCTGATGGCACGTACAAGGGAGAATGTCAATCAAAGTGTTTCTGCAGACTGTTTTTATCAAGTGTGATTATAAAAAATAGAATTAATACATTTTTACCATTAGAAGCTGGTTATGTTCACACACTGCTGCCACACGAAGGCTTTCAAATTCTGTCCATTTTATCAGGAAAATGAAGCAGTAAATGTGTTTTGATGCTCTCTGACTGCAAATGAATGCAGTGTTTTTGTTCCCTCATTATTTCTGACCGCAGAAGCAAATAAACATGAATGAACGTCTCGCATCTCATGTAATCGCTTAGTGTTTCAGACGCAGAAAGACGTCAATAAAACAGCTTGCAAACAATGTCGTTCAGTGTCCACAGTTCACTAGATGTATGTATATATATTTTATTTCTTCATGTTTAGATAAAAAAAGTTCTATTTTATGATTCAGCCATACATTGTAAGGTTCACATGGATTTTTTTTTATTCCATCCTTTTTTATTCAAGACTGAATATTCAAAATGTGTATGAATATGCAAGATTCACATTCAAAAATAGTAATACCTAAATTCATTCATTCATTCATTTTCTTTTCGGCTTAGTCCCTTTATTAATCTGGGGTCGCCACAGCAGAATGAACCGCCAACTTATCCAGCACATGTTTTACACAGCGGATGCCCTTCCAGCCACAACCCAACACTGGGAAACACCCATACACTCTTGCACACACTCACATACACTACGGCCAATTTAGCTTATTCAATTCACCTGTACCGCATGTGTTTGGACTGTGGGGGAAACCGGAGCAGGAAACCCACGCCAACACAGGGAGAAATGCCAACTGACCCAGCCGGGGCTCAATACCTGAATTTAGAAAACGAAATATAATATCTTGTTAATTCCAGATATTTGAGAAGACAACAGTCATGTGTTGTGCAACATATTTATCTATTTTTCTGTAAATTGTAATTACGATTGATTCACAGCATGGGCGTTGCTAGGCCTAGGGGTTGTAGCCCCCCATATTTCTACTCAGCCCCCCTCCTCCCCCCTGTCCTCACTTTAGTCCGCTATCACACCCTAAACCAACCCCTTGACGCAGAAGTATATATAAATCAGCCTTTAGTCTGCGATCACCGATCACCCATCCAACAACCCCATCCACCACCCAACCTCGCCACCCTCACTGTAGTCCACGATCCACCAACCAACCAACTTACCCCCAACCAAGTCCTCAATTTAGTCCGTGATCACCCCAGCCCCCCACGCCCCCCCTCCCTCATCATTTTAGACCTAAGCCACCCTTAAATTACAATCCTAGAATCGCCCCTGATTCACAGCCACATTTTGTAAAGTAAAACACTGTTTATGATAACAAATGACAACAAAAAGAATTACGTTAACACTAACTAAAACCAAGGAAATATCCATAAATTAGCGGTTTTCTGTATTTTGTGATTCATGCTTTTATTCTTCCCTGTTTATTTCTGCTTTTGAATTGCATTATGGGACCTTGATCTTTCTTCTGACAACTTGTAACCTCAAAATGTTGTAAAAAGTGACTTTTATGAACATTTTTTATAGTTTAAAGTGATTTATTGACTGGGTTGGTGTTATATATTATGCTACCAAAACTATTTTATAGACTCATTTCTCTCCATATTATTTCATATATTTTAAACTACTTAAAATGTCAATAAAAGTCACTTTGTTAAACTGTAGAGTTGAATTTTTAACATCAAAAGTCGACAGAGCAGAGATCAACATCCCATAATGCAATTCACAACCGCATAAAACGGATAAACGCTTATATACAGAAACTGTTAATTAACCGATATTTTTGACAGCGCATATGTGTCGTCCACTTCAGAAGTTGAAAACTCTCTGACACTCTCCTTTGGAGTCCTGGACTTGTTAAAAGGTGAAATATATTCCCATTTTCGGTTTGACCGCACTCTGTTTTCCCCAGTGTTTGAAGGGAAAATGGTCTCGAAGACCATCCCACTTACTTGACTGAGCTGGAAACTCTTCTTTTTTTTTCTTCTAGTTCTGAACGCTTTGCATAAGGGTCAAGTTGAACAATTTTTTTTTGTTGTACAACCTATTGATGCACTCAAAAATACTTAATACAGATCAACTTCACAAGAAAGATGACCTCAATTTATGTTTCCTCTGAAAAGGATGTGATTTATTTACTTAAAATCTTAAGCAATACACAAATACACTTCATCGAAAATATATTATACACATAGACATCACCATTTTTTTATTTTTTTTGGGAGGGACGCCATGTACACTACCTGACAAAAGTCTTGTCGTGGATCCCAGTTGTAAGAGCAACAAATAATAACTTAATAACTAATAATGACTTCTAGTTGATCATTTGGAAAAGTGTCAGAAGGTGGATTTTTCGGGTGAATCATCTGTTGAACTGCATCCCAATCATCACAAATACTGCAGAAGACCTACTGGAACCCGCATGGACCCAAGATTCTCACAGAAATCAGTCAAGTTTGGTGAAGGAAAAATCATGGTTTGGGGTTACATTCAGTATGGGGGCGTGCGAGAGATCTGCAGAGTGGACGGCAACATCAACAGCCTGAGGTATCAAGACATTTGTGCTGCCCATTACATTACAAACCACAGGAGAGGACACATTCTTCAGCAGGATAGCGCTCCTTCTCATACTTCAGCCTCCACATCAAAGTTCCTAAAAGCAAAGAAGGTCAAGGCGCTCCAGCATTGGCCAGCCCAGTCACCAGACATGGACATTATTGAGTATGTCTGGGGTAAGATGAAGGAGGAGGCATTGAAGATGAAGCCAAAGAATCTTGATGAACTCTGGGAGTCCTGCAAGAATGCTTTCTTTGCCATTCCAGATGACTTTATGAATAAGTTATTTGAGCCACGGCAAAGATGATTCCTTGGATTTACTCAATTTTTTAAGCTAAGTGGTTGTAAACAATTTATATGGACTGAATTTAAACAAACAACTGAAATTGAACATTACTCAATTTAATTTGTTTGTTTAAATTCAGCCCATATACAGTAAATAGTTTGCAACAATTTTGCAGAGCTCTTTTTTTTCAGTGTATACACTTTTCTGATTTTAACTAGTGTAATAAACTTCACCTTTTGTAATCCTGCTTTGGGACCATAATCATTGTGAAAATACAAGTAAACTTGAATTAAATTGAGTTATTTCCTTAAGAACTGAATTCTTTAAACAATACCATTATGTAAGTAAGTCAGCGTAAACATCTAGTATTCTCGTTTTGAACTGCTTCAATGTTTTTCATATAGCTTCAAATCAAAAGTCTTGAGGCGTGTGACAAACATTAAATACATTTTACATTATTTAAAAAAAAAAAAAAAGGTTTTCACAGATGCTTGAAATCCTTGAACACTTGTGAAACTGCCAAAAAAAGAAAGTCAAGGCCCTGGAAAGTTTGTGAAAATAAATAAGCAAATATACTGCAGACACAGGTCCTTGAATTTATTTTGTGCAAGAAGTTTTCTGGGAAATAAAATCCATATTATTCCCTGCAGTCTGCCAATGTCTTATTTCTCCAACGCTTCTTAGCGTCTGTATTACTCTAGCTTGCTTGATTTACATCTGTACACACAGCTACACTTTGTGTTTCCCATGTGAGGTACTGTGTGTGTGTGTGTGCGTGCGTGCGTGCGTGTGTGTGTGTGTGTGTGCGTGTGTGTAGCACACTGCCATGATGTCCACAATATTTGTGATAATCTGATATTCATTTATTCATTTTCTTTTCGGCTTAGTCCCTTTATTAATCTGGGGTCGCCACAGCGGAATGAACCGCCAACTTATCCAGCATATGTTTTACGCAGCGGATGCCCTTCCAGCTGCAACCCATCACTGGAAAACATCCATACACTCTCATTCACACACTTACACTACGGACAATTTAGCTTACCCAATTCACCTATAGCGCATGTCTTTGGACTTGTGGGGGAAACCGGAGCACCCGGAGGAAACCCACGCCAACACGGGGAGAACATGCAAACTCCACACAGAAACGCCAACTGACCCAGCCGAGGCTCGAACCAGCAACCTTCTTGCTGTGAGGCGAACGTGCTACCCACTGCGCCACCATGCAGCCGATAATCTGATATCAAATATTTTATTTAATGAAACACTGAATTGCTTTTTCACCTTAAGATCATGAATACCCATGGGGCAAGAAAAACTTAAAACTCATATTTGTCTTTAACTTCATGCAAAAGTTCAAATCAGATCAATTAAAAATACTGTATTTTCAGAAATATGACAAATAGAATATCAGATCTCTGTCGTATTGCCAAAACTAAATGCAAAAAAACGGTTTTGTAACTATGTATTTTAACCCTTGTGTATTGTTCAAATGTACTCCCCTTTCATTATGTTGGGGGCTGTTTGTGCCCCAATGACTTCCATTTTTTTTTTTGCAAAGCCATGACACCATATAATCATGCATTCTTGATTAATGGTGGTTTTCCCTGTTGGGAAGAGGTAAAAGTTGGAATTTTTACTGTTGATTTACCAAGTTTATTGTTAAGTTTTTGAAAATTGTCAAAGCATTTTCCCAAAATATGTAAGTAAGTAATGTGTATTTATATAGCGCATTTATCATGTATGGCCATACACCCAAAGAGCTTCACAATCATGAGGGAGGTGGTCTGTCCACACCTCCACCAGTGTGCAGCATTCCCTTGGATGATGCGACGGCAGCCACAGGACAACGACGCCAGTGCGCTCACCACACACCACCTAATGGTGGAGTGGAGAGACAGTGATAGAGCCAATTCAGTGGATGGGGATGATTGCCAGGCCATGATGGGTACGGGCCAATGGAGGGAATTTGGCCAGGACACCGGGGTTACACCTCCTTCTCTTTACGAGAAGTGCCATGGGATTTTTTGAATGACCACAGAGAGTCAGGACCTCAGTTTAACATCTCGGACAGCGCTCAGTGACAGTATAGTGTCCCCTTCACTATACTGGGGCATTAGGACAGACCGCAGGTTGAGCGCCCCCTGTTGGCCTCACTAACACCACTTCCAACAGCAACCTGGTTTTCCCATGTGGTCTTCCATCCAGGTACTGACCAGGCTATGTGTCGAAATAAGATTTGTCAGCAAAAATCATTACGTTTGCTGAAAAGACTCGGGTCGTGTTAACGTCAGAGCTCATTGGCCCGATTCAGCGTGTCGAATCGGTGTCGGGCCGTTGGCTGAAGAGAGCGATCTAATTGGTTATTCAGCAACAAATCAGAGCGCGAGTGTGACGTAGTGAAGTATCAAGTAAACAATTCAAGTCAAGAAGGAACAGAGAAAAATTTGCTGCATTTCCCAAATATTTGCAAACGATATGGATTATTAGATTATCAGACATATTTGCAGGAGCGAATCCCTCCGTGGTGAGTCACAATAAAGGCCCCGTAGTACTTCAAACTAAATGGAAGAACTTTTTAATTTTTAATTTGAAAGCAAACAGAAATTCGAATAGACTTGAGTCGCGGTATACTGTTTTCGAACATTCAGACTCCCTGGCTTTGCAGGAGATGGAGTTTCTCATGTGTACCGCTCTACTTCTGAACACAACAACAATGGTGACTGTGAGAGAAGAAAAGCTCCGTAAACATCTGCTCTGCTCCATAAAACCAGCTCTGCTATTGACTCTCCAGTTTATACGATCGTGAATTGGACAGATATAAATGCCCTCCAAAACACATTCAGGATAGATGTAAATCCTATTGCTCAAACCACTTCAGGAAGTGGTCTGGGACATATTCCAGATGAAACTGGACAGATCTTAATGCATCTGGTTTTTACACATACGGTTGAAGTTAGAATTATTAGCCCTCCTGTATATTTTTCCCCCCAATTTCTGTTTAACGGAGAGATTTTTTCAACACATTTCTAAACATAATAGTTTTAATAACTCATTTCTAATCACTGATTTCTGTTATCTTTGCCATGATGACAGCACATAATATTTGACTAGATATTTATCAAGATACTAGTATTCAGCTTAAAGTGACATTTAAAGGCTTAACTAGGTTAATTAGGCAAGTCATTGTATAACGCTGGTTTGTTCTGTAGACAATCGAAACAAATATTGCTTAAGGGGGATAATAATATTGACCTTAAAATGGGTTTAAAACATTACAAACTGCTTTTATTCTAGCCGAAATAAAACAAATAAGACTTTCTCCAGAAGAAAAAATATTATAGGAAATACTGTGAAAAATTCCCTGCTCTGTTAAACATCATTTGGGAAATATTTGAAAAAGAACAAATAATTCACAAGACGACAAATCATTCTGACTTCAATTTTGTCAAATTTACTCCTCCCGGAATGTAAAAAAATCTACTTGTGAGTGTGTGTTATTGGCTGGAAGTTGAATATAACAGCCCCAATGCCATACTCAAAGCAACGCCACAGAGCGTTAGGCATGTTTGTTTTGATTATTTACAAATGTTTTTCATTTCAATCTATTTTTGACAATTCATTAATCAGTATTAGATAAAATCAGAATGTTAAATTAATACAAAAATGACAGAATTAATTGCAGAGACTCACATGTAGCCTAAAAATATGCAGTTTTGTTCATTTAGAAAGGCAGAGTGTTTTGTTTTTGGAGTGTAGTTACACACAAATTAATGTAAATACTTCTTTCTTTTAGCCTCATAAAAGTAATGGCGGAGCTGCAGTATGTGAAACACGCTGTAAAAAAATATGTTAATGAATAGCTCGTATTTAGTGATTCACATAAGTGTTTTTTCCGGTTGTGAATTCCATTATGGGATGTTGATCTCTGCTCTGTCGACTTTTTGTTGTTGAAAATTCAACTCTACAGTTGAACAAATTGACTTTTATTGACATTTTAGTCTTTTGAAATAATATAATGTATAAGAAGTAATATCTAGAGAAATAAGTCTGTAAAATAATAGAAAATGTACTGGCAGTTTATTACAAGGTGTTTGTAGCGTAATATACAACACCAACCCAGACAATATAGCACTGCAAACTATTACGAATGTTCTTAAAAGTCACCTTTAGAACTTTTCAAAGTTAAAAGTTGTCAGAAGGAAGCTCAAAGTCCCATAATGCAATTCAAAAGCAGAAATAAATGGGGAAAAATAAAAACATGAATCACAAAATGCATAAAAAATTGCTAATTTATGGATATTTTTACAGGGTACATTTAAAATCACTTATATGCTGAATAAGAAATATAGCTTACGTTTCTGTAAAATTAATTAAGATTATTTAAATAAAATGCATTGTATCTGACGCTGTAGTCAGCGAAACCTAATTAAATTTGCATATAACGCTGGATTTGAGGAGCGGAATCGTATCTGTTTAACGGAGATGCATTTATACGGTCACATGTAAATAGAAACGATTCCACAAATCAGATTCAGCTATCCGATCAAGCAAAAACAAACACATGAAGTGACCAGGCCCTGAAAGTCAGGGAATTTGACATTTGGTTTTGAGTAGCTGCATCGTAAATTGCATACTATCTGTCCTAAATAGTGTTCGAAAATAGAATTAGTCTGTCCCAAACCGTAGTATGTAGAAAAGTGTATGCCAAAGGTTCCCGGATGCTCTACTATTTCTGGTAGAAATTTGAAGTGTAGAAGCGTCCGTACTCTAACCGAGAATACTGCCCACAATACATTGGACGTGAGTTCGATTAGAACTACAAACGCGGGTAAAAAGTGTAAACAAAGTACAAACATGGCGGACACACAAGACCAACCGTCAAGTAGAGATGCTTCGGTAAAGTTGTTTGAATGACCATAGAAGACTTCTAGAGGTCTCCATAACCCTGGACCAGGCCGTATCCTGACGCAGTGTTGGTCATGCAGGAGTGGAGAGCATGAGACTGATTCCTGAAAGACCACAGTGACAGACGAGTTTCCGCATTGATCCTGTCGTCCAGCCTGTACACCAGCCGGTGACCTACTCACACCTGCAGCTTCTCCACGATGGACGTCCAGCGTTCTCCAGCCTCCAGCGCCTAGACTGCAGCTCCGCACAGGAAGTTTGGCCAGAGGAGAAATGGTCGTGCCTAACAGAGCCTAGTTTCTCTCAAGGTTTTTTCCTTCACTTTCAATTGGTGAAGTTTGTTCCTCGCCACTGGCTTGCTTGGTTTTGAGACTTGTGGAGCTGCGCATCGATGGATTTGCTCTTCAGTGTTTGGACTTTCAGCAGTAAAATTAAACCACATTAAACTGAACATAAACTCTGAGAATTGGACTGACACAGTTTCAATTTACTAGAACTTCTATGTGAAGCTGCTTTGACACAATCTACATTATAAACGTGCTATAGAAATAAAGATGAATTGAATTGAATGACTGTTAATAACTAAAGATTGAACTGGGTTCCAAGTGGACTGAACATAAAACAATTAAGTTATCCCCAAAAAAACTCAAGAATCGTGTTGTTTCAGCTTATTTCAAATAAGTAGTTTGAACAAGCAGCAAACGTCATTTTTTGAATGCACTATCCTTCAGCGTAGTCCCTGATTTATCAGGGGTCGCCACCGTGGAATAAACCGCCAATTACTCAGGCATATGTTTTACATGACGGATGCCTTTCTAGCCGCCCAAACAATAACACGGCTTTCATTATTGGAGAAAAAAGCACAGTAGAGTCATCTGCATGTCAAAGAGGGGACGAGAATGCACAGTGGGCTGTCGAGAGGCTCCAAATATACAGCACCATCAGCCTGACTGGCAGGGTGCTCTTTAGCCCTCAGTGTCAGGCCCGGATCCGGTCTCCTCCCCGGTGATTCACTACTATTTTGGACGCTAACACGTTTTAGTGGGCGTGCAATGTGCGAACAGCTGGGACCATTATAGACCTCCGCTGATGAAGAGCAGAGGGTTGCAGCAAAACATGGTCTGCTCTGGAGGAAACGCTGGACAAAAGGGGAACATTTGCACTTATTACTGACTCCGAATGCATTTCCAGTCCACAGTTATTCATTTTGCAGATTGAGACACCAGGATCATTTTAAATTTAGATGCTTTCATGTTTAAGGTCAGGTTGATGACTGTTAATACTGTTTGAGCTCACATTTTATGGATATTTTGTGTCTATTATTAAAATATTGACTGTTTATTAATAGTTAGAAAGCACATATTCTGCATCTCTAATCCTACGTTATACCTAAACCCTAGATTAATGACTGTTAATAAGCAGCTAATTAGGTGTTGATTGAGGCAAAAGTCATAGTTATTAGATTAAAAAATAATAATAAAGTGTGAACATTGGAAAAAATGCTTCTCTTGCTTCTCTCTAGACTAATGCTTCTAGTCTAAATATCTAAAAATTCTTAAGTCACAAAGCATTTTCTGGACAAGCAAAACATATTGTGTTGTTTTCAGAAATAATGATTCAATTCAATTCATGTTTATTTATATAGTGCTTTTTACAATGTAGATTGTGTCAAAGCAGCTTAACATAGTTCTAGTAAAGTCCAGATTTTTAGAGTTGAAGTTCAGTTTAGTTTAGTTCAGTGTGGTCTAAATTTCACTGCTGAAAGTTCAAACACTGTAGAGCAAATCCACCGAAGCACAGTCTACAAGTCCCGATCCGAGCAAGCCAGTGTGGTCTAAATTTCACTGCTGAAAGTGTCGAGGAAAAAAAACTTCTCCAATTGACGAAGTGAAGGGAAAAAAAAACCTTGAGAGAAATCAGGCTCTATTGGGCACGACCATTATTCTTCTGGCCAAACTTCCTGTGTGGAGCAGCAGTCTAGGCGCCAGAGGCTGGAGAAGCTGGACATCCATCGTGGAGAAGTTGCAGGTGTGAGTAGGGCGGGAGGTCAGGCTGGCCCACAGGATCAATGCGGGGACTGGTTTGTCACTGTGGACTTTCAGGAATCAGTCTCATGCACTCCATTTCTCCATGACGACCCCAGCATCAGCTCGGGATACGACCTGGTCCAGGATTATGGATACCTTGGGATCATCTCTTCACAGGTCTTGGATCGCATCAATGACGCTGCATAGTCTCTAGGGACCTCGCAATGAGTATCCCCATGTGGAAATAGAGAATGAAGAAAATAATTAACGTAGCTGCTGTTCATAGTGTATTTAAACGAGATGCAAAAATGGAGTGTTATAGTCAAAATTAAGTGAGTTTTTCATTAAAACAAGCACAACAATCTGCCAATGTGGAAGCAAAATAATCTTGTTTCATTTTGACACAAGATTATTTTGCTTACCCCTGATTATTTTGCTTGTTTTAAGAAAAAACTTTTTTTTTTTTTTTTTTTTTGTCTTGTTGCCATAAGAATGCATTAATATCCAAATGACAGTAGATACAGTGTACAGTCGTGGCCAAAAGTTTTGAGAATGACATAAATATTGGAAATTAGAAAATTTACTGCTTAAGTTTTTTTATAATAGCAATTTGCATTTACTCCAGAATGTTATGAAGAGGGATCAGATGAATTACATAGTCCTTCTTTGCCATGAAAATGAACTTAATCCTGAAAAAAACTTTCCACTGCATTTCATTGCTGTCATTAAAGGAGCTGCTGAGATCATTTCAGTAATCGTCTTGTTAACTCAGGTGAGAATGTTGACGAGCACAAGGCTGGAGATCATTATGTCAGGCTGATTGGGTTAGAATGGCCGACTTGACATGTTAAAAGGAGGGTGATGCTTTAAATCATTGTTCTTCCATTGTTAACCATGGTGACCTGCAAAGAAACGCGTGCAGCCATCATTGCGTTGCATTAAAATGGCTTCACAGGCAAGGATATTGTGGCTACTAAGATTGCACCTGAATCAACAATTTATAGGATCATCAAGAACTTCAAGGAAAGAGGTTCAATTCTTGTTAAGATGGCTTCAGGACGTCCATGAAAGTCCAGCACCAGGATCGTCTCCTAAAGAGGATTCAGCTGCGGGATCGGAGTGCCACCAGTGCAGAGCTTGCTCAGGAATGGCAGCAGGCAGGTGTGAGCGCATCTGCATGCACAGTGAGGCGAAGACTTTTGGAAGATGGCCTGGTGTCAAGAAAGGCAGCAAAGAAGCCACTTCTCTCCAAAAAAAAACATCAGGGACAGATTGATCTTCTGCAAAAAGTATGGCGAAATGGACTGCTGAGGACTGGGGCAAAGTCATATTCTCCGATGAAGCCCCTTTCCGATTGTTTGGGGCATCTGGAAAAAGGCTTGTCCGGAGAAGAAAAGGTGAGCGCTACCATCAGTCCTGTGTCATGCCAACAGTAAAGCATCCTGAGACCATTCATGTGTGGGGTTGCTTCTCATCCAAGGGAGTGGGCTCACTCACAATTTTGCCCAAAAACACAGCCATGAATAAAGAATGGTACTAAAACACCCTCCAACAGCAACTTCTTCTAACAATCCAACAACAGTTTGGTGAAGAACAATGCATTTTCCAGCACGATGGAGCACCGTGCCATAAGGCAAAAGTGATATCTAAGTGGCTCGGAGACCAAAACGTTGAAATTTTGGGTCCATGCCCTGGAAACTCCCCAGATCTTAATCCCATTGAGAACTTGTGGTCAATCCTCAAGAGGCGGGTGGACAAACAAAACCCCACTAATTCTGACAAACTCCAAGAAGTGATTATGAAAGAATGGGTTGCTATCAGTCAGGATTTGGCCCAGAAGTTGATTGAGAGCATGCCCAGTCCAATTGCAGAGGTCCTGAAAAAGAAGGGCCAACACTGCAAATACTGACTCTTTGCATAAATGTCATGTAATTGTTGATAAAAAGCCTTTGATACGTATGAAGTGCTTGTAATTATATTTCAGTACGTCACAGAAACAACTGAAACAAAGATCTAAAAGCAGTTTAGCAGCAAACTTTGTGAAAACTAATATTTGTGTCATTCTCAAAACTTTTGGCCACGACTGTATAGATGCATTGTATGCAATTGGGAAACCTTTTATGGCCATTTTTACACACATACCAAATCATTCTGTTATATCTTTGCATATCATAGTTGAGAAAAACCTTTCAACAATGGTTAAAAAAATAAGTTTGGTGATTAAATACAAAAAACTTTTATCTTTGTCTATTCGTCTCCCTTTATTTAAAAAAAAAAAGTTGTCCTTCTTGTGCTCTAAAGTTTTAAAAAAGGTTTGAGAGTTTAGTATTTTAGTTTATTTCGATTACATTGGTCTAAACAATGCAACAACATGAAATAAATGTTTAAATAATAATAACAATAAATTGTATACAATTTATTGTCTTGTTTTTGTCTTGTTTTTAGTCCAAATATCTAAAATTCTTAAATCAAGAAGCATTTCCCGGACAAGCAAAACATATTGTGTGATTTTCAGAAATAATATGTCAAAAACAATTCTTAAAACAAGCCAAATAATCTGTCAGTGGATTAAGCAAAATAATCTTAATTCAAAGAGAAAACATAGATATTTATTATTTTTGGATTATTTAAAAAATAGGTTTGGTGATAAAATACAAAAATCCTTTGTTTTTGCTCATACATGTCCCTTTCATTTTTAAACAAATGAATCCTGACGTCCAATACAGTGGACTTTGCATAACATATGAATAAAATATAGATATTTTTACATTTTTCATTTGAATTTCAATTTGAATAATAAATTTGCCTACAACTGTATTAGCTTTGATTCAGTGATTCATTTTTTTGTTCAGTGACTCGGTCAAACCAGTGCTTTATTTACCAGTTTCCAACTTTCAGTTTTGAATTCAACATGCCCACAAAAACACTCTTCACATATAAATAAAATATATATAGATTTTGTTCAATTTTTTATTAAAGGTGCAGTATGTAAGTTTGACACCCAGTGGTTGAACTAGGTATTGCATTCCTGGATCAAAACACACGCAAAGCGCAGGTTGCCAGATTGACAACATCAACAGATGTGTGCCTGACTATCGAGCCTAAAGGCTAATTTAAGTCGTGTTCTAACTAAAAGCAACAGCATGTGATAGAAGGAATATTGTCATATTAAAAGGAGTTTTTGTTCTAACCAACACCTGAAATTGATATATTAGAAACGGCTTCTATTTTTTGCAGTTGAACAAGAGAAAACTGACAATGGTCACCTCGGGTACACCTCATGTGCTTTATTCAGTGTTAAATGCTAATAATGTGAGTTTAAATGTCATTTTACTTGACATTTATTGCCATACTACTGAAAGCAGCAGCAGATAGTTCACCTCAGATCCTGAAAATAAATGAAACCCTTTGAAATTGAACTTTAGAACTGTGATTCAGTGTAAACCAACACATATCAGTGATTCAGCATCTACATTTAATAATGTTAAAGAGGTTTAATATGTATTAATTAGATTATAAACCGTACCATTTTGTTGGAGTGCAGTGAGTGCATATTCTGTGCTTCTGAATGGCTGTATTTAAATTTCTGTCGTCTTTCGTCTTCGCCAAATTGCTTATCAGTGCAAATCTGGTCATGTAGCATGTTGTTAGGACACGGGGTTACAATGTAACCTGCTCACCTAATGTTTACGTTCGTAATGTTTATATTATTTGCTAATTAATAACCACCTAATTTCGGAGTCTGCTACTGTCCACCAGAGGTTGCATTTCGGTCGCGAATGTGTACTTTGAGAGCCTTCCTGACTGAATGAATGAAATACTCTGTTTTCCACCAAGGCAACCCGGGGTGCTGAAATATAATTGGCTAAAGTGGCATTGAGTGGGTTAAAAGAACCAAAACAAAGACAGCTGTTCCAGCACGTAACACACATTTTCAGAGCAGAATATCTGATCTGCGTTGTTTTTCAGATAAACAAGAATGTTCACTTAGCATGTTTCTTAAATATCTGCAAACATATTATTGAATTTTTATACTTTAGAAGAGTCAAAAACATACAGCACCTTTAATCTTTTCCTTCTTGTGCTCTAAAATAAAAAAGTTTTGAGAATTTAGTATTTTAATTTGATTTCGTTACATCTTGTTAGAGTCCAAACAATGTAATAAAAACTATAATAAAAAACGTTTTTTGTGTAAACGTTTTTTTTTAAGCCAATCAAAAAAAACCTTCTCTTATTCCAGCCAAACTAAAAGAAACGAGACTTTCTACAGAACAAACAAATATTATAAAAAATACCGTCAACATGTTTTTTTCAAATATGTTTAATAGACATGAATAAAAATATCACAGCCACAGCCATATCACCCTGCAGCCCAAGACCGGTTACTCACTGAAGCTAAGCAGGGCTGAGCCTGGTCAGTACCTGGATGGGAGACCACATGGGAAAACTAGGTTGCTGTTGGAAGTGGTGTTAGTGAGATCAGCAGGGGGCGCTCAACCTAAAGTAAAGTAAGTAAAATGAAGGGGACACCATACTGTCAGTGAGCAGCGTCTTTCAGATGAGATGTTAAACCGAGATCCTGACTCTCTTTGGTCATTAAAAAAATGCCATGGTACTTCTCGTAGGAGTAGGGGTGTAACCCCTGTGTCCTGGCCAAATTCCCTCCATCGGCCCTTACCCTTCATGGCCTCCTAATCATCCCCATCCACTGAATTGGCTCTATCACTGTCTCTCCACTCCACCTATAGTTGGTGTGTGTTGAGCGCACTGGCGCCGTTGTCCTGTGGCTGCCGTCGCATCATCCAAGTGGATGCTGCACACTGGTAGAGGTGTGGAGAGACCCCCCTCATGATTGTGAAGCGATTTGGGTGTATGGCCATACACGATAAATGCGCTATACACATTACATTTTACATTACATCACATAAATTTTCCTTCAACTATATGCTTTGATTCAGTGATTCATTGTATGTTCATTGACTCAAACCAGTGTTATACATCAAAAAAGACTCTTTGCATGTCAAATCTGCGCCTGTGCACAAAACCCCTGCTTATTTATATCCATGAAGCTCATCCTGACCATAAAAAAAAGTCTCACAGGCACTTATTAAGAGGCTCAGATAATGATACTTCCTGTGTGTTGTGCTGTCTGGAGGAGAAGAACATCACAATGCTTCCTTGTCCGTGTGTGTAAAATCTGACTCCCCTGTTTATTTGTGTCTTCCTCAGGCTGATCCCGCAGACGGTGGGTCTCCTGTACGTGGGGAACTATGACATGCCCTTTGCGCAAATGAAGGTGAGAGAAACACGGGTTGATTCCTGCTGTCAGCGTTCCCTCCGCTAATACACATGCTGCTAAAGATAGCGGTGTCATCAGCAGGCGCTCGCTTAATTAATTGGGTCCGACAGGTTGCGTCATGCTAAAGAGATGTCCTGAAATGAAGCGAGGGCCCTAGCTAGACGTCATCAGTGCTGGGTTACACACAATTCATTCATGCTGTCCCAACACAAATCCATTGAGTCAGCATAACAAATTTAAGTGGGTTAAAAATGCTCGATTTGTGTCAGGATAACATGAAGGAATTTAAGTGGATTGAACATAAAAAGGCTTTTCTTGCTTTGAGTTTTTGTCTTGTTTTTAGTACAAATATCTAAAACTTCTTAAATCAAGAAGCATTTTCTAGACGAGAAAGAAATATTGTCTTGTTTTCAGACATAATTTGTCAAAATTAAATTGCTTGTCCAGAAAATGCTTCTTGATTTAAGATTTTTTTTAAATATTTGGACTAGAAACAAGACAAAAAAATTAGGTAAAATCTAAATAAGAAAGTCTTTTTTGCAGTGTAAAATAAAAAAAAAACAACTGTAAACAAATTCTGGGTTCCTCTCAATGGATTTGTGTCGGGACAACATGAAGGAATTAAGTTAACATATTACTTTTATAAAAATTTAAGTGGATTGAACATACAACAATTACACAATACACAGAGGAAAAAATGCTTATACAAATATCTAAACATTCTTAAATCAAGAAGCGTTTTCTAGACAAGCAAAACTTTTGTCTTGTTTTCAGATATAATGGATCAAAATTAAGTGAGTTTTTCCTTAAAACAAGCTAAATAACCTGCCAGTGGTAAGCAAAATAGCCCATTGACAGATTATTTTGCCTGTTTTAAGGAAAATTTCACTTAAATTTGATATATTATTTCCTAAAACAGAAAACGCTTCTTGATTTAAGAATTTGTAGATATTTGGACTTGAAACAAGACTAAAAATGTAAGTAAGACAAGCATTTTTTTTTGCTAATTGACTTAATTTTGACATTATTTCTTAAAACAAGACCATTTTTATTTGCTTTTCTAAGAATATCTAAGAATTTTTACATATTTGGACTTTAAACAAGACAAAAAATCTAGTAAAATCTAAATAAGAAAGTATTTTTTGCAGTGTTAAAAAATTTTGTTTAAGTGAAAAAAACAGTAAAAAATGCTGGTTTCACACAATGGATTTGTGTCGGGACAACATGAAGGAATTAAGTTAACGTATTAGTTGTATACAAATTTAAGTGGATTGAACATACAACAATTACACAATACACAGAGGAAAAATGCTTTCCTTATACAAATATCTAAACATTCTTAAATCAAGAAGCGTTTTCTAGACAAGCAAAACATAGTCTTGTTGTCAGAAATAATACGCCAAAATTAAGTGAGTTTTTCCTTAAAACAAGCTAAATAACCTGTCAAAATAGTCCATTGGCAGATTGTTTTGCTTGATTTAAGGAAAATTTCACTTAAATTTGATATATTATTTCTTAAAACAGAAAACGCTTCTTAATTTAAGAATTTGTAGATATTTGGACTTGAAACAAGACTAAAAATGTAAGTAAGACAGGCATTTTTTTTTGCTAATTGACTTAATTGTGACATTATTTCTTAAAACAAGACCATTTTTATTTGCTTTTCTAAGAATATCTAAGAATTTTTACATATTTGGACTTTAAATAAGACCAAAAATCTAAGTAAAATCTAAATAAGAAAGTTTTTTTGAAGTGTAAAAGTTAAAAAACCCAGTAAAATGTTGGTTTACACACAATCGATCTGTGTTGGCACAACATGAAGGAATTAAGTTAACTTAATTGTTTTTACACATTTACACAGTCTTGTTTCTAGTCCAAATATCTGAACATTCTTAAATCAAGAAGCATTTTCTGGACAAGCAAAACATATCGTCTTGTTTTCAGAGTTTTTCCGTAAAACAAGACAACATGTTTTGCTTGTCTAGAAAATGCTTCTTGATTTAAGAATATTTAAACATTTGGACTAGAAACAAGACTAAAACTCTAAGTAGGAAAATCATTTTTGCAGTGTAAAAGTAAAAAACCCAGTACAA
Organism: Danio jaintianensis; assembly: GCA_903798115.1. NCBI lineage: Eukaryota > Metazoa > Chordata > Actinopteri > Cypriniformes > Danionidae > Danio > Danio jaintianensis. The sequence continues at coordinate 2,259,481 of CAIGQV010009627.1, forward strand.
AATGCTGCTTTCACACAATAGATTTGTGTCGGGACAACATGAAGGAATTAAGTTAACGTATTCGTTTTTACAAATGTAAGTAATTTGAACTTAAAACAATTAAGTTGTCCCAAAAAAAACTCAATAGTTGTGTTGTTTCAGCATATTTAAAATAAGTAGTTTGAACAAAAGGCAAATGTCATTTTTTGAGTGTGTGTGTGTGTGGGCTGCTCCAAAAATCCCACAATGCATTACGCCGAGCCCAGTAATGAACTTCAAATTGAGCATGCTGTGAATATATTGTATGATTACTTGCATGTATGTCTACTCTTAGCTCACTTAAAAATGAAATTTGCCGTTTATTCAGTCTAGTGAAGAGACGCTCTCATCACTGATTTCATCTAAACAGTGATTGGATGAAGGCGGTGAACACTCAATTATTTCTCTCGCAGTAACGGCAAACATGTGCGCCACATTAAATCGACTTCTCAGTGGGAAAGTCATCTTTCATTCATTTCCCTTCGGCTTAGTCCCTTATTTATCAGAGGTTGCAACAGCGGAATGAACCGCCAACTATTCCAGCATATGTTTTACACAGCGGATGCCCTTCCAGCCGCAATCCAGTACTGGGAAACACCCATACACACTCATTCACACACATACACTACGGACAATTTAGCTTACCCATTTCACCTATAGCGCATGTCTTTGGACTATGGGGGAAACCGAAGCACCCGGAGGAAACCCACGCCAACACGGGGAGAACATGCAAACTCCACACAGAAACGTCAACTGGCCCAGCTGGGATTTGAACCAGCGACCTTCTTGCTGTGAGGCGACGGTGCTAACCACTGAGCCACCGTGCCGCTCTTATCTTAAGTACTTTTTTCATTGATGAAGTATTTATTGTTGAGAGATGCAGGTTAAAGAGATTTGATGAGTAGAATGAAGTAAGTTATTATGCAGTGTCCTTAAAGGGACAGTACGCCCAAAAATGACAATTCTGTCATCATTTTCTCATGTTCAAAACCTGTTTGAGTTTATTTTTTCTGTTGAACACAAAGGAAGATATACTGAAGAGTGCTGTAGTAAAACAGTCATTGACTTCCAGAGTATATTTTGTTCAATTTTGATGTCAATGACTACTTTTTCCCATCATTCTTCAGAATATCTTGTTTAGTGTTCAACAGAGGAAAGTTTAGAAGCATTTGAGTGTGAATAAATGATGATCTGTCTCTTTAACGTCCAACTTATATGCTGACAGTCATTCAGGAATCAGTATTTAAGGACAGAAAGGCAGTAATTGAAGAGTCGTGGTAAATAATGCATTTAACAGTAAGCTCTGTACAGTGAAGTGGTAGTTTGACATGATTTATTCATGCTGGGAACAGTCTATAACCACAGCACTAACACAAGCACCAACTAAACTACTTTGTGCTGCTAATTGTGTGTGTTTGTTGTTTTGTGTAATACAAGCAGATATTGTACATACAGTTGAAGTCCAAGTTAATTCATAATCAACAGAAATTAAAATATTTCCCAAATGATGTTTAACAGAGCAAGCAATTTTTCACAGTATGTCTGATAATATTTTTTCTTCTGGAGAAAGTCTTATTTGTTTTATTTCGGCTAGAATAAAAGCAGTTTTAATTTTTTTTTTAAAACAATTTTAAGATCAATATTATTAGCCCCCTTAAGAGATATTTTTTGATTGGCTACAAAATAAATCACTGTTGTTTAATGACTTGCCTAATTACCCTAACCTGCCTAATTAACCTAGTTAAGCCTTTAAATGTCACTTTAAGCTGAATACTAGTGTCTTGAAAAATATCTAGTTAAATATTATGTGCTGTCATCATGGCAAAGAGAAAAGAAATCAGTTATTAGAAATGAGTTTTGTGTCTTAGGGCCATATCATACACCCGGCGCAATAAGGTGCAAGACGTGTTTGGCGCGATTTGTTGCTATTTTCAGACCAGCGCAACCCTATTTTTCATGTTTTGTGCCACGTTGTTTAAATAGCAAATCCATTTGCGCCACTTTGTGGACTCATGGGTGTGCCGGCCTGAACAAGAGGTGTGTTAAGATGCATTGTTGGCGCGTTGCTATTTTGAGAAACTGAAATGGACCGCGCCATTGACCAACTGAAAACTGCTCTAAAGTCCAGCACAGAGGACGTTAGTTATGCACCTATGCAGATCCAAACGCTTACACATTGCTGAATACACACAGGATGTACAGCAATACACAAATATATTTACAGATGAAAAAAATAAAGGATTAAAATAATACAAAAATGATTATTTTCTACATAAATATAAAAACCACTGCCTCCATGCCTTCTTCATCTCGGGGGGCTTTTTTCAGTTTATTCATGACAATCTGCATTTGTATAATGTTATTATTATTAGCAGTATTATTTATTATATGCATATTTATATCTGTTTTAATAAAACAAGTTTAGATTTGTCCACCTGTGGGGTTTTGGAGACGTCTGCATCACCATATGGGGCATAAGAACAGGACGTGTGTTTGGAAATAACTCAGTTTTTAACACACTTCATTATCATTGTTCATTTATTTCTTTGCTGGAAATTAGAACTGAATTCAGAAATAGTTTTGAAACAAATCTGTGCGCTTAACTAACGAAATTAAATATGTCGGCTAATGGATGTCTTCAGTGGAGTGAGTTTCCACCGTTTCCTCACTCCACCAACGTAAAGGAATAAAGAGTAAAAGTAAAATAAAGAGAAAGTAAAGAGGTCGAATGGAGGCTCATACTTTATCCTCGCGCTGCAGATGCTCTGTTTTCTCGCTAGTGAAGAGTTCAGTTTTTACACCATGTAAATAACAAATGCGCCATGGTGCGACACAACTGACTCTTAAAGGGAATGGGAAATGAGACACTGATTGATTTAATGCAGGTTATGCTCAAAACTCACCCAGAACTCATTAAGAGAATAAGCACAACCCTGTTAGACCATACACCACAGCGCAGAGCGTATTTTTCCATCCTTAAAATAGCGAAAGTGGATTCAGACATGCCCTTAATGCTTTAGCACCATGAGCTTTAGACTTTGTGCCTAGATCGTTAAAATAGAGCCAAACACTTTTGAAATATGTTTAAAAGAATTAAAGTTTCACAGGGTATGGAATTGGATTTGGGTAAAATATGAAAATGCACAAAAATAAATTAAACTAATTACATTTTTGCTAAAATTAACTTTGAAAAAGGAAACATTGTCTTTAAAAACTCACTGGCCAATCAGAGAAGATGTCTGCTGTTTTCGAAGTGTGAACTAAATCCTGGAAACCGAAAACAAGTGGATGAACATTCAAAAACTGCATTTAGCGAAAGTGAAATATAGTTTATTAGTATTATAGTAATTTGGATTGTTTTATTCATTTTTGTGCGTATTCACTAAATTTTTGTTCATTTCATTTGGGCAAATCCCATAACATGAGGGGTAATAATTTAAACTTCAACTGTACATATAAATATCCATTGTATTTGAATGTGACTCAATGTTGAAGTTTGGAGGGGGGCACAGAATAGCGGACCCTCTGTTTCATCAGGGTCCGGCCTCTTGGGGATTTCTGGCCTCGCACATAATCACGCAAGGAAAAAAAAGTGCACAAAAGGCTCCTTTTTTATCTAAAATGTGCCTCAGAAATTCAGGAAAACGGCCGTAATACATAGAGACTTTTGTTCATGAGTACAGTCCAGTCTGATGTGGAGCTTTGAAAATCAGTGCATCTCAGTGAGACATCTGAATGAGTCAGAATGCAGGACTTCAGCTAGACAGCGTCAATAATCACGTTAGAGTCGTCATTTTAACCCATAAGCATACCTTATACACAGCACTTCATTCATCCCTTGTGGATTTGGAGGATTTTTGTTTCAACTAATGTCATATTACTGTCTTGGAAAAATTGAATCTATGTATTTCTTGTATTTTTTCAAATATTATTTTATTATTTATATCCCTCTAAATGTACAAATAAAATGCTTTTCCTATTTTCCTATTGGGAAAATGATGAAGTTGGAATTAATTTATTTATTTGTTTAATTCATCTATTTTATTGATTTATTTATTTTGCTCAAGTGGCAAACTTATAAAAAGTAGCCAAGTCTTTCATCTATTCTCTAAAAAAAAGAAAGAAAATGATTTTAGCCAAGTTTTCCTGTTGGATGTTTATGTAAAAATATACTTCTATTTTGTGTTATAGGTAATATCTCTTTTGCTTCTGCATAAATATCATCACTGCAGTCAGTTGTAGGGATGATTTACAGTTTGAACCCAAAAATGAGCAGTCTGTCAGATGAAGAAGAGCCAGAGTCAGAGATTCAAATAAATAAAGTACTGAAGATAGTTTGCAGTTTCATCAGCAGAAGCCAGCTTCAACGCTCGCAATGAGTTCGTAGGCCGCTCTGCTTACAATCATAAATCCACAACAGTTATACTCTCACATAACGTCATTAACTGCGTCATACATATAGGTGTTTTAACCTGATTGGTTAAAACACAGATAGACTAGGAAAATTTCCATGTGTGTGCGTGTACAATTCTGATCGATATCTCAATATTTCAAGCGTACAAGCGTTAGACATCCACTAGGCTGTTTAGAGCTGACCCCAGACCTGTGAAAGGATCCACAATTGAATAGAACACACACACACACTCAAAGTACAATCTGTTTCTTACCCAAGGCTGAGTGTACTCTCAGCCGTCTTTATCAAAACTGGTTAAAAACCGGTATAATCTACATTCAGGCTGCTATATTCTCACTACACAAAGTCTATCTTGAATAAAAAGGAAAATCACTTTAAACAGAATTAAAACATAATAATAATATCAAAATCACTTTAGACAGTATTAACACAGCAATACAAATAGGAAAACAGTTGTTTTCAATCATCAAGCCCTTCAGGTTGGTTTGGTGGCAAATTTGTGAATTTGGCAATTAAAGAGTTAAAATCCTGTAATTTTCTAAAACATTTAGCAGTTTTGATCAGGAGGTTGATTAACAGATTTATGCAATATATATATATATTTATCTGATGCATTTTTACAGCAGTTTGATTCAGTGGAGGTTTTCATTCCAAACATAACAAAAGGGTAGTGAACACTGCACAAGGGTTAATAAGAACCAGCGTTCATGCAATGAATCTATGCAGTGATTTAACAGTTAAGTTAAAGTTTTAACCTCAGTTTCTACTTGATTCTTTTGTGTGATAATTAGTTTTAAATTTTGGAGCTGTATTTTGTGATTCATGGTCTTATACATTATATTATTTCAAGCTACTAAAATGTCAATAAAAGTCATTTTGTTAAACTGTAGAGTTGATTGTTCAACATCAGAAGTCGACAGAGCAGAGATCAACATCCCATAATGCAATTCACAACCGCAAATAAACCCAAAACACTTGTGAATCACAAAATACGGAAACTGTTCATTAACAACCATATTTTTTACAGTGCATGTAGACTAATTTCAATATTCATTCATTCATTTTCAACCGCTTTTCCGGGGCCGGGTCGCGGGGGCAGCAGTCTTAGGAGAGAACTCCAGACTTCCCTCTCCCCAGACCCTTCCTCCAGCTCCTCCGGGGGGATCCCGAGGCGTTCCCAGGCCAGCCGAGAGACATAGTCCCTCCAGCGTGTCCTGGGTCTTTCCCGAGGCCTCCTCCCGGTGGCCTCCTCCCTGTCCAGGAGGCATCCGAAACAGATGCCCGAGCCACCTCAGCTGACATCTCTCGATGTGGAGGCTCCTCCCAGGTGACAGAGCTCCTCACCCTATCTATAAGGGTGCGCCCTGCCACCCTTCGAAGGAAACTCATTTCGGCCGCTTGTATCCGAGATCTTGTCCTTTCGGTCATGACCCAAAGCTCATGACCATTGGTGAGAGTAGGAACGTAGATTGACCGGTAAATCGAGAGCTTTGCCTTTCGGCTTAGCTCCTTCTTTACCACAACAGACCGGTACATCGACCGCATTACTGCTGCCGCTGCACCAATCCGCCTGTCAATCTCACGTTCCATGCTTCCCTCACTCGTGAATAAACCCCAAGATACTTGAACTCCTCCACCTGGGGTAAGGACTTTCCTCCAACCTGGAGATGGCAAACCACCTTTTTCGGGTGGAGCACCATGGCCTCGGACTTGGAGGTGCTGATTCTCACCCCAGCCGTGCCACACTCGGCAGCAAACTGCTCCAGTGCATCCTGAAGGTCCATGTTCGATGCAGCCAACAGAACAACATCGTCTGCGAATAACAGAGATGAAATCCTGTGGCCCCCGAACCGGACCCCCTCCAGCCCAAGGCTGCGTTTTGAAATTCTGTCCATATAAATTATGAACAGAATTGGTGACAAAGGGCAGCCCTGCCAGAGTCCAACATGCACTGGAAACAAGTCTGACTTATTGCCAGCAATGCCAACCAAACTCCTACTCTGTACATACAGGGATGAGACAGCCCTTAACAGAGCGCCTCTGACCCCATACTCCCAGAGCACCCTCCACAGAATGCCACGAGGGACACGGTCGAATGCCTTCTCCAAGTCCACAAAACACATGTGGACTGGTTGGGCATACTACTATGAACCTTCGAGCACCCTGGTGAGGGTATAGAGCTGGTCCAGTGTACCATGCGATATTGTAGAGACGTGTCAGCCAAGACAGCCAGTTTTATTGTAATTTCAATATATTCATGATAATACACTGTCTGGATTGTGATTGTGATCCGATTTCTAACACATCCCTAATCACATCTCATTTGCTGATTTGAAGATTTTGGTAAACAGGCATCAGTCACAGCAGGGATCTTGACTAACCTGTTTTTGTGCATTCCTAGTGTTTTACAATGCAATGACTGTCTGCCAGCGTGTTCTGAGGTTCTGTTCTGCCCCCGACTGTTACTTTCATTAAATTGATTTACTTTTTAATTGTCGACTCCTGCATTATCATTACAAACTAAGAAGGTGTTTGGCCGGCGTTCGCTGTAATGGAGTGGATTTGGCTGCTGTCGGCGCCGTGTGACGTTTGCAAATGGCTGCCAGGATTTGAAGAGGGTGACCGAGGTGTCATGACAGTCCCATCCAAAACTAACAGGAGCGTGATGTACCGCGCCAGACGAAAGCCCAACAACATCCCTGGATCTCCGCCACGCTCGTGCGGATGGAGTGTGTGTGGGGTGTGAAAAGCACGTGCGCACAATCTCTGGCCTGCCGCCTCTATTATATCTGGCAGGCCATACACATGTTGATACGCTGCATGGTTGCGAATAGGTGCTCGTAGCACCAAAGGTCAATTAATCCGAGGAATATTGTCATCGTGAAATGTTCCTCTTCCCCTCTGCGCTTGCAGATGCCCTTCGCGGTTGGGTATTTACTCATCCCATCATGCCAACAGGCCCAGAAGGGGGCGGCTTTACTGCCAGCTCACTTCCTCCCCCACACACACACACCAACCTGCCATCGTTTAGCCAAGATCTAGTCTCTTCATTTATCTTTTAAGATATTTCTTTCTCTCGCTTCCTTGGGCCAAGCACGCTCCTGTTTTTCTTAAGGCCTTTGTGAAACTGTCATGTATTGAGGCATCTGCGTTGTGGCTGTAATTACACATTATGCAGTTACTTTACAGCCTACTAAAATAAGCAGGCGAGTGGTTTCCATGTAAGCTTAAAACACATTTGGCAGAGAGATTTGGTTAGGGATGCACCGGAATGAACATTTTGGATGCACTTGGACGGAAGCCGAAACTGAAAATGCTTGTGTATTGTATATTTAATAATATAAAGTATTTTTATTTAAAGATGAATTGCGATTATAGTCATTTTAATCAAACGAATTATTTCTGACATTCAAAGCGTTCGTTTTTTGGTGGCAGATTAAATACAAGTCACAATTAAACGGTGAGTGCGTTATGTGCGATAAATATTATGACGGCAAGCATTTGTAGATGAGACAGTACTCACATGCAGTTCTTGTTATTAGGGGCGTAGAATTAGCATGGATGAAGTCTTAGGATTCTGCCACTTCGGTCTTGTTAATACTTGTTTTGGTTGCAGAGTCCAGACACTAGTCCTGTCTTGTCTTGTATGTTGTGCTTGGCTCGAGTTTTCTCAGGTCGAGCATTTATATCCTGTCTAGGGATGGGTATCGTTAAGGTTTTAACGGTATTACTATTTTTATCTATACCATTTATCGGTTCGGTACTTTAACGGTTCTCTTATCGGTACTTTTTGTAGTGTTTTTTTATGAAAAAACAAAAACAAATTGAACAGAATTAACAACACTTTATTTTATTATTACGTTTTTAATGTAAATTAAATTAAACTAATAATTGTTAAACAAACAAATACATTTTTCCTGTAAAAGAATGTACAATGGTTTGAAGGAAAATGACTTTTTAACCATTCTTCTGGAGAAAAATCAACATGTTTGCCTTTTCTGGCAGAAGTCAGGATCTTTCTTGGTTTATTGTGCTCCCTGCAGTTGAAAATACCCTCTTTGAGTTGCAAAATGCAGTTAAATGAGGTAATGTTTATGATTTTTCATTAACGCATTCACATAAATGAGTTAACGGTGTTTTGGGAGTTAACTGTGTTTTTAATACAGTTTTGGAGCATCTTGCAATGTAAAAATAAGCATTTTTTTTATCATTTCTTAATAAGCATAGTTTATTATTAGGCTATTCACAGGCTATATTTGTAAATACAGCTGATGTAAAAGCATTTTAATGTTTAAGATTTATTTAGGCTACTGCAGAAAAACATACTGTTCATTGTAACCGAATGTGTTTATTTAACTATTAATGTTAAACTAATTTAGGTGATTGACTGCTGGCATAACGATGTGGATGATGTAACGTTACCGTTAGTAGCTAGGCAGTCAAAAACTTTTCATTACTCTACATTGCAGTAAATGCACTTTTGAAAGATACTTTCACTTAGCCAGATTGCTTGCGTTTCTGCTTACACAAGAAAACAACTTTTGTCGCTGTCCACTCGGGAAATACAACCCGTTTGGTTCACTCCGCAAGCTTTCGAGCTGTGTGCACGCGATTCTGTGTCGCAAGCTATGTGTGTGCGCTTAGCGCAAGCCTCCATTGAGTACGCGTGCACAGCCGAGAACTTTGAAGGCTTTTATACGTGCTCGCCGGAAACACCAGCATTTCTCATGTGAGATTGCCAACTGTGCAGATGAATATCGCAAATTAGAAAAGGTTGGTCAGTTAAATCATGCTACTGTAAGTAATGTTTATTCAGCAATAATTCTCCAGTACCAATAGCAGAATCGTTAACGTCAGAGCTTTTCGATACTTGGGTCTTTTATAATGTAGTACCGATAAAGTACAGAGTTTCGGTACCCATCCCTAATCCTGTCTTAATCTGTGTCTCTTGTCATTGTTCTCAACGCGCAGTCCTGAGTGAGCCATGCTTTGCTGTCTTTGTAGCGAGCATGCGTGCTTTACCGAGGAGGCTCGGTTTACCCGTGGTCTATTGCTCTCGTGTTTGTTTTGTCCATGGCGTGCTGTTGGCACTGGGATGGAACATGCACGTCGCATGTGTGAGTGCACGGTAAGTGTTTTCATTTATCGTGTGCTCGTGTCTTGCGTTCTGTTTGTGTTGGTGTTGTGCAAGCACGTGGCTTCATGTTTACATTGTGGTCACGTGCTGTAGGGTTTTGTTTCATGTGAACACATGGTTAATGAGTTGGCTGCGTTCTAGTCCTGTTTTCTCGTAAGCACATGGCTTGTGTTGTCTTTGTGTCATGTGCTCTCCGGTCTATTGTCTAGTCAAGGGGTACCCAAACTCGATCCTGGAGGGCCGGTGTCCTGCAGATTTTAGCTCCAACCACAATTAGACACACTGGAACCAACTAATCAAGCTTTTACCAGGTATTCTACAAAGCTTCTGGCAAGTGTATTGAAGCAAGTTGGAGCTAAACTCTGCAGGACATTGGCCTTCCAGGACCGAGTTTGGGCACCCCTGGTCTAGTTCCAACCCTCCTTGTTATCCCATTATTAGTTTATCCAGTTCACATGTTTGTTTGTTAATTCTTTCTCTTTATAGCTCCCTTTTGTCTTCTATCCTGTGCCAGTTCATCATACGTCGTATATCATCTTGTCGAGCCTTGTCCAGCCCTGCCTTTCCCCGTTAGCCCAGTCAAGTTTGTTTGATTATTTGTTTGGTAATGGTTTCCCCCTCTAGGTAGTTTTTGTTACCTTTTATTTTATTCTTATAATAAAAACCCATATTATTTGCTGCACTTGAGACCTCGCTCTTTTCCCGACCCACCAAACTGTGACACGGAGGGGACATGTCCCCACCATTATCCATGACTACTGAAATGTCCCCACCAATAAAAAAAAAATGCAGAAAGGGTTAAATCATGTTCTCTACTCGAGTCCTACCACCCCCAAACACAAAGTGTACATGAGCTTTTTTTTAAAGAAAAGTGTAAGTCACATAAACTCAAGTTCACTAACGAATAAGTCCATCATAATAATGGTAACATTAATGCTAGTGTTTTGCATATGGGATTCATAGGTGCCCACCAATGTCAAGAGCAAACCTACGTCCTTGCTTGTTATGGTTCCCCTTTAAGAGTTTTGAGCTGCAAGTAATGGGCTGTTGCCCCTTTAAGAGCGAGTTCTGAGCGAGAGAAGGAAACTAATTAAAGATGGCGTCTCATCTAATATTGATGTTTTTTGTCTACACTTGTGACCTTTTTCTCATATTTTCATTATTTCCACTCTTAATATGTCCTTCTTATTAAAAATAAAGGTATTTTTGATCTGATATGTAATGGGGAATATGTAATAAGTTAATGGGTTGATTATCGATTGCATCAAAACATGTTGCTGTGCGTTTCTTATGAGTTACGTCACCGAGTCTGGTATCAGAAATGTCTCGTAAGATCTAGAAATGTCTAGTAGTATTATCTATGTCAATCAGACACTGATGGGTGGACATTGTGTACATAGTTTCTGCCAACAAGTTGCGCTATTTGCATTCCCATAATGCCTATTGGGTAATCCGGCCTTGCATAGATAAGTATAGATGTACATGAGGAGAATATCCACAGAGTAGAATATTAAGTTATTTTGAACTTTGACCATGACACGTACAAGCTTGTTGACTATGTGCTCTATCCTGCTATTATTTGCTGGTATTATTTTTTGGTTGGTGCAGCTAAAAACTGCCCTCATATGATGCTGGCCATTGAAATCAATAAGTTTCATTGTGAATGGCTTTCCGCATCCAGTGTGAAAGCTGCTTCAGACTGCGTAGTGATGACTGTTGGGTGGAGACTGAAACCCCCACACTCAGACGTGCGGTACAGCATAACCTCTCTTTTTTCTAACACAGATGTTTGCCAATTTTCTCTTTCAGCTAAAAACTGAAATGTCATTTTCTGCAGATAATATTCGGCTGCCAAACATTTGGTGCATCCCCAGATTTAGCATCGTATCTGTCCCGATTTGTGTCCAAACTCTGATTCTCCCTCTCCCTTACTATAGTGATCGACTAATAAACATTTTTTAACATACACAATCCAAGTTATGATAAAAAATGAAGCAAGCAAAAGTTTTCACTTAATGCATTGTGTTTCCTTCTGAAGCATCAGTGAGCGCACCATATTAAGAACCAAACGTTTTGCAGGGGGTAATAATTTTAGCAATGTTTTTGTCTTGTGAGCTGTATAAATACGAAACATATTTTACTAAGCATACATGTATAGTACTGATACTAAACTTATTTTGTTCCAGTTATTCACAGATTCCTCAAGGGGTTCACAAACTTTCACTTGCCACTGTATATTACTGCTGTGTGGAAATGAACTTGACACATCTCTGGCTAACAGCAAAATGATTGATAAACTCGTAGCTTTGCAGCAACGTATATACACTCAAAAATAAAGACGTTTGCTGTTTGTTTAAACTACTTATTTAAAATGGGGTAAAACAACACAATTCTTGAGTTTGTTTTGGGACAACTTAATAGTTTTATGTTCAATTGACTTATATTTGTAAAAACTAATAGGTTAACTTAATTCCGTCACGTTGTCTCAACGCAAATCGACTGTGTGGAACCCAGTCATGCAGTTTTACACATACACTCAAAAATGACGTTTGCTGTTTGTTCAAACTACTTATTTAAAATGAGCTTAAACAACACAATTATTGAGGGGTTTTTTTTTTTTTGGGACAACTTAATTTTTTTTTATGTTCAATCCACTTAAATTTGTAAAAACTAATGAGATAACGTAATTCCTTCATGTTGTCCCAACACAAATCGATTAAGTTAACTTAATTGTGTTTACAAATTTTAAGTGGATTGAACATAAAACAATTAAGTTGTCCCCCCAAAAAACTGAAGAATTGTGTTGATTCAGCTCATTTTAAATAAGTAGTTTGAACAGGCAGCAAAAATCTATTTTTGAGTATCTGTCTGAATGTGTCCTCCTGCTCCTGAAGACCCTTATCAGTAGGCCGAGGTGTTTAATTAAAGGAATCTCCGTGTTCTCCAGGAGCATGGGTTGAACACAACTGCGAAAATCATTGGTTCAGCCAGTGCAATCATCATAAATTGAGAGCATAATCAGCTTTTCTTGATTGATTCATGTTTTCTTCATCTGTCCACTATTTGAGTGGCTTGTACATGTTTGCAGTAACGCATTTCGGTTTGAGCGATGCAGCTGTAATTTCTCTCTTCTCGAAGTCATGCCAGAGCATTGATTTGCCCATTATTCTTTCTCACTCCAGATAACAAAGGACCTGAAGCAGTACGATAATAAAATAATCGAGTGCACGTTTGTCAACAACACCTGGGTTTTCATGCGGCAGAGAGTTGACAAGAGCTTCCCCAACGCATACGACACGGCCATGGGTAAGATTCACATATGTTCGACTCAAGTCAGGCTTAGTTTCTGAGTGTAGAATTGAGAAATACCTGTTATTCACAAGACCATTAAGAAGTTGGAAATACTTAAAAAAGAAAAAAGAATTCAAAGGGGGTTTAATAATTCTGATTGCAACTGTATATGGATTGGATCCATGTAACATTAAAGTTACCAACATTTTAAGAGAGGCACAAGTTAAGATGAATAAAATGACAATCTTCAAAGGTTTTTCTATCAATTTTCTCTATTCAGTATTTATTTTAACAGCATACGTTTTATTTGGCGTATAATAGAACATATTTATTTAATAAACTAATGTCCGTGCTGTTGCTAATCGTAAATTATAAATCTATATTAATAAAAAAATATTAAATTATATTTTGTACATATTATATTTAGATGTTTTTGCAGATATTTAAGGATTTTGCTCAAATAAAATCATTGGATTGTACAAAAGATGTTCAGCTCATTTCCTAAATCATATTATGTTCATATTATTGCTGAAATCCTTAAATTAATCCAATATCGGGCGATATATATCGGCATTTGACACATCGGTGCATCTCTAGTATTTAGTTACTTTTTTAATGAAGTAACGCCATATTGTAAAGCATTACTTTGAAAAATAACTTTCCCCAACACTACATCTCTAGTATTTAGTTACTTTTTCATGAAGTAACACGATTGCATTACTATTTCAAACTAACTTTCTCCAACACATCTCTGTTATTTTGTTACTTTTTAAAATGATGTAACACATTATTTTTAGCAATAACATTCCCCAACACTACATCTGTACTATTTAGTTACCTTTTAATAAAGTAACGCAAGATTAACGTAACACATTACTCTTAAAAGTAACTTTCCCCAACACTGCATCTCTAGTATTTAGTTACTTTTTGAATGAAGTAAAAAGATTGTAACACATTATTTTTAAAAGTAACTTTTCCCAACCCTGCATCTGTAGTTTTAAGTTACTTTTTAAAATGAAGTAACGTTGATTGTAACACATTTAAAAGTAACCCCAAGATTGTTATGGATTACTTTAAAAAGTAACTTTTGTCAAATTGTAAGACATTCTTTTTAAAAGTAACTTTCCCCAACACTACATCTCTAGTATTTATTTACCTTTCAATAAAGTAACTCAAGATTGTAACACAGTACTTTCTAAAAGTAACTTTTCCCAACACCACATCTCTAGTATTTAGTTACTTTTTAATGAAGTAACAAGATTGTAACACATTATTTTTAAAAGTATCTCCCCCCAAAACTGCATCTCTAGTATTTAGTTACTTTTTAATGAAGTAACAAGATTATAACACAGTACGTTCAAAAGTAACTTTTCCCAACCCTGCATCTGTAGTTTTAAGTTATTTTTTAAAATGAAGTAACGCCAGATTGTAACACATTGCGTTTAAAAGTAACCACAAGATTGTTATGGATTACTGTTAAAAGTAACTTTTGTCAAATTGTAACACATTCTTTTAAAAAGTAACTTTCCCCAACCCTACATCTTTAGTTTTAAATTACTTTTTTTTTAATGGTAACGTAACACCAGGTAAAGTAACACCAGATTATACCTTATTACTTTATAAAATTAACTTTCCTCAATTTCCTCATTTCCAGTATTTAGTTACTTTTTTACATGAAGTAACACGATTATAATACATTACGTTTAAAAGTAACTTCCCCCAACATCTCTAGTATTTAGTTACTTTTTTTACATAAAGTAACGCCTGATTGTAACATATTACATTTAAAAGTAACCACAATATTGTTATGGATTACTTTAAAAAGTAACTTTTGTCAAATTGCATTCTTTTTAAAAGTAACTTTCCCCAACCCTACATCTCTAGTATTAAATTACTTTTTTAATGAAGTAACACCACATTATAACACATTACTTTCTAAAATTAACTTTCCTCAATAGTGCATGTCTAGTATTTAGTTACTTTTTTACATGAAGTAACACGATATTGTAATACATTAC